>JAPPVO010004147.1:0-38612 GCA_030407325.1 Camellia japonica | reverse complement strand
TGGAGAAAACCAAATAGAAGGCAGTTCAAACATAAACGGAAACACATTCTGTAATGTTCCAAAACTAGATCCACACTTGAGATAGGAAAGGATCACAAATACCACTAACATTCCCAAAGTCCATAACAACTTCTCAATTAACAACTAAGCGGACCACGTCTAATGAATGCCCAACCTCAATTTCAATTACTTTCCCTCAATAGTTCTAAAAATTCCCATTAACATTCTCAATAACACTAAAACTTCATCTCATTATTCACAATCCTTGTATATCTCAATTTATTGACCCAAAGGTCATACATTCCAAATACTATAACAACTTAAGGACATTCAGAATTGGGTTTACTCAAGTATTCGATCACATGTGGCTCATAAGCTGCCATACCTAGTTCAACCTCTCTAGGTTCACAAACAAGTTCTAAATCAATGACTTTGGGGCTCTTTGCTCACTATCAGAATTAGCCGTATCAGGTCAAATCAGATTTCTAACAGGCTCCAATTACCAATTTAAATCTCATATCAAGGAATTATATGTTCAGAATAGAGTATTAGTAAAATCAAATAAAGATCAATCCTTAATGGTCATACTTCCCAAATTACAGTAACATAATACTCATTTGAAATCCATACTGGTTTTCCACAAATACGTAATACTTCAAGTTTTTTTTTTTTTTTTTTTTTTTTTTTTTTTTTTTTTTCAACCCTTCATAATTACTTACAGATATTACTCAGAAACTTATCAGACCTTTTACAGATATCAAATGATGGAATAATAACCTATTTAAACTTTAACAGAATAATCTCCGATTCAGTTTATAACAAATAAGACAGAATAGCTTGAAGCTCAACATAGAGTCACTCATTCGTGTATAGCAAAATATCTCTTTCAGAATCCCAATCACTATCATTACTTCTTCATAGTATTACTTCTATATACAGTAACGCAAAGAGAACCATATTCCAAATCCAACAATTATAGTAATATCAAAACTAGCATTATAAATTCTAATTGAAGCATAAAGTATAAAACTGTAGAAGCGAATGATTGATTACATTCTGTAACTATTTCCATTACAATCATGAATCCATTTTTTTTTTTTTAGCAGAGTGACTTTAAGTCCAACATGTACAGAGCAGCCTACAAAACAGCCATAAGCCCAGAAATATATACATATGTAACTGCGGAACTCAAAAGGTTAGTCCAATACTATTGTATTTTCAGAACGGCCTTAGGCCCGAAAATAACAGAACGGCCCTTGGCCCAGAAATACCGAATGGCCCTCGGCCTAGAATGTTACAAAATAAGTTACTAGATGCACACAGACTTATATCACGGAAAAGATTTCTCAATCTCAAATTCTCAATACACAGAGGTAGGATTCTAATTCTTGCAGTAAATTAGAGTACCACTCATTTAAGTGTGATATCAAATTAGTCAGTAATTAGCTATTGTTTGCAAGTGTCATATGGACAACACGTATTATAGGCGGGATTCCTCATGTCATTCGACTATTACTTAGAAAAAGTCCCAATTACAGATTGCAGATTATCTCTAAACAGAACAGATTACAGATTACGGATTTCAAATTTCAATTATAGACTACAGAGGTCAGAATACGGAGAGTACAGTACAGAGTATAGATTCCCATAATCAAATTCCAATTACGCATAAACCATACTCATTAGACACCATCAATAATTTCCTATCAGAAGTCGTCGGTAATTTCCTTAATTCACAAAATCATATTACTTACATACTGTCTCAAGGTCAATAACTAATTTCCCAGCATAGCTCACAATGCACAACAGTGCGTTCATAGAAACATGAGATCCAATAGTGAGTCTGATATTGGTTTACTTTCAGAACGGCCTATTGGCCCAGAATAATCAGAACGACCTTTCGGCCCAGAACAGCCTTTCGGCCCAGAATAGCTTTTCGGCCGATTTAAATCATCAGCCAGAAGCAAGTTCACAATTTTAAAAAGATCACTATATGCAGAATTCCTTCTTATGGCCGGTCATACTTAACACAACCTCAATTATTACATAAAACACATCTTATCAAAATATTCCAATACAGTAGCTTCTCAGAATTACTGATCTAAACATTGTTACAGCAAGGGAGACATAACAGGCCATAGGGTAACACACATTGTATCTAACCATTGATATATAAACTAACTTACCGATCAGTTCAAATTCTTACCACACCTCTGCAGTGCAACATTGTAACTTGATCCCATCTGCATGTCTTGCTTTAATCGCCAATCTAATAGAGGCAATAAAAGAATATGCAATAGACATAGATTATAATCATCAGAAATAGCAGATACAACATATACATTTAACGTTGCCATCAATCTTTTCATGTACTCTCAGAATGTTATGCATAACGCCTAGGTCTTGCTAGACATCCTAAAGCTCAATGGATTCGTGTGTGAGATGGCAACTCGTGCTCTGATACCACCTGTCACGCCCCAAACCTGCCCCTAAAAGTTTGGGCATGACCCATTCGAAAATGGACACTAAACCTGTCGTATATATCATACGGGGCCTGAACGGAAGCATTCAATAAAATAAAATACATAAAACATCATCCATTGAGCTACTATTACCATGCCAGGACCGCACACATTGCATTAGGTACACAATATAAATAGAAACATACACCCAAACTTCGGTTACACACATATACATTCATATTTAGACTCACAATTGGGCGTATAACGAGAATATTAATTAAAGACAACTAAAGCATAAATCAATAACTTAATAACACTTTATGAAATGCACGGCCTCCGGTGGTGCCTGGACGCATCAAAGTTGACAAGAGAAACACAAGCCTTAAAGGTTAGGACTGAACTCCTGGTTGGTTACCTACAAGAACAGACAGACAAAATATAGAATGAGTGAACTCAGTGAATAACAGTACATAAATAATGTAATATTTAACCTGAATAATCAAACATGTATCTGCAGATGCATGTGATCAACTACATTCCGTAATTATTTCCAAAAGCCATGGGTCCAACTTCCGTAACAGAATGGCTTTAAGCCCAGTATATACAGAACTGCCATAAGCCTACAGATGCAGAACGACCATAGGTCCAGAAATATCAGAAGTAACAGAAATAACAGAAATAACAGTACTAACAGAAATAACATAACGCATAAAGCGTGGGTACAGAATGCATAAAGCGTGGGAACAGAACGCATAAGCGTGGGGAACAGAACGCATAAAGCGTGGGTACAGAACGCATAAGCGTAGGTAACAGAAATAACAGATGTATGGATTCAAGATGTGGCTCGTACGGATTACAGAGGTGGCTCCCACCAAGGTGTAGCACTTCGTTCCGTACAGCACTTTGTTCCATACCAGAAACATCAGAACAGATTAATACCAATAAACTCATTCTTCCCATTAATCACATAAATAACATAAGTACATAAGCTTAACAGAACGTTGTCGATAACAGAATGGTAACATTAATTATCAATAGCAAACAAAACATATAGTACAATGTTTCCTCATGATTCTTTGTACATAGACATACTTGTTTCGTAATTAACAGCACCTTAATATTACCCATAATCCGAAGGTAAATCAGACCAATTCATAAACCAACTTCATAGTTTTAATAGTTGTATGTAATTCTTATACAGAAATATAGGTTATTCTTAGGATGGTACATTGACAATAATCATTAGCCACAACTTAAAATACAGAGTAGGTTCAGAATCATACCGGTGTGTGATCACTCTTTAATGTTCACATCAATTCTCAATCAACACACATGTTAACATATTAGCTCACGGAGGATAGAATGTCAATAACAATAATAATTAACAATAAATAACATATGTTTGAGGTACTATTACTCACAGTGCGTTGGTGGAGCATTTATTCCTCTTGAAGCGTGTCCTACACACATATGAAGGCACACATTAATTCTTTAAATCATTTCCCCTAATTTCCTTTCTCATTTTAACATGATTACAATGCCCATAACAAGGTTCATTCGTAAATTTTTTAACATTATTTCGAAACATCTCAGAAATCCAATTAAACTTGTACACGTATAATTCGACCCACCAATTCCATAATTCTATTTTCAATTTGAGTAAAATCACTCTTTATCCTCACAAATTAACCTAGGGTTCTCAAGAACATAAAGTTTTCCATAAAAATTCATACTTCTCATACCATGACCTTACATCCCAATTTCCACCTTGATTATACATCCAAGACTCATAATCCATCATATAAACCCATCAATTTAACTTCCAACATCTTCAAACCATAAAACCCCAAATCACATAATTTACTCTATATGCTCAAAATTGCAAATTTGTACATTAATACAATGGAAATACCACAACTCTATCTCTTAATGTAAGTATTGAAGAGTATTAGAACCCTTACCTCAAGAATCAACAAAGGAACAAGCTTGAGGAGAAACCTTCGCAAATCCAAGTTCCAATCGGTTACAAACATTGATCTTTTCTTATTCTCCATCCTTGATGCAAAAACCATGGTGGATTGTTGCTCAAAATAAAGGAAATCAAGGTTTTGAGGCTAGGGTTTCGAAGGGGAGAAGAGGAAAGAAGAGAGGGGAAAGAAAAATGTCAAGAAATGGTCCAAAATCTGATTTTTAAAGCTGCTATCCCGTAATTCCCGCTCGAGCGGACTTGCCCTCAGCACAGATTTCGAAACTTTGAACAGGTATAACTCTTCCATCCGAACTCCGTTTTAGGTCGTTCTTGTGTCCAAATTGAAGCCCCGGAAATAAGATTTCCAATGGTTCTAACCTCACATCCAAATTCAAAGTGTGGAAAAAGAAAAGGGCAAAAGAGTGACGGCTGACCGTAAGATAACTATCCGAATTAAATCCTTTGGTCCAATCTTACTTTACCATCATATTACCACCTCAACCAATACCCCAAAAATAAGATAAGAACATTCCAAATACACTAATAAAATGTCAAAAACGAGCCCACGTGCCTCAGAAGTACAACTCAACCTGGAGGCCCGCTCGAGCGCCCAACCTTGTGCTCGAGCGTGCAGACCAACAATGCAGTCCGCTCGAGCGTAAACTCCCCCGCTCGAGCGGAGAATCACAACTCCCAAAACCTCAGGCCGTCTGCAAAATTGCTGGAAACCCCAAAAGTCCGCTCGAGCGTTAACTTTTCCGCTCGAGCGGAGGGAAAAGTTCTGGGTCGTCACATTTTTTGTTTTATTTTGCTTTTATTTTTGTTGTCTTTCATAAACAAATCAAGTTTAAAATATTTTAAAATTTGTGAAATTTTTAAATAAAATTTAAACAACTTAATAGTCAACTCGTTTACAATCCTACCATCAACAAAATATTATTAGTTTGTAATATTCGTGTTCCCAGTTCACATTTGTGGACTAGACAATGTTGTTTAGTTCTTAGGATTCATTACAGGGGCTACTTAAATGATTTGATCTGTAACGCCCTGAAATTTTCCCACAAGAATATGCCAAAACAAATATAATAATATACCTAAAAAGTCATCCTTCTCATTGAACTAAAAGATAAAGAGATTACAATTCACCATATACATTCCCACAATGATTAGAATTCGTATTCCAGTTCAATGAACTAGATGGCCTTACAAAATATAAGCCTCTAGGGCATACAATTATAACAAAATAAATTAATAGTCTTGTTACAAAAATTCCAATTCAAAATAACAAAGCATACATGAATCAACTTTTCCAAAAAAAGCTATTGCTTGTCTAATCCTTCAGGGAGGTGGTACTTCATCAATTCCTGAAAAATAAGATAGCGTTGAGCTATATGCCCAGTAGGAACACATTTAACCAAGTATTTAATCCTTTGAATAAGATTATGGTATCTTTGCGACAAAACATTACAAGGAAATTTATCTTTACATGTAATCCTTAATAAACATATAAATCCATAATAACCAAACAATAACAATGACTATTCATGTCATCAAGCACAACAATCAAACATTCACAACCATAGAACGCAAGCCATGAGTCCACCTGTAAGAGTCCAATTTAAAACACCCTTTACTTTTGTTTTAAAACCACCCCCACATTTACCGGCTATTATACGGCAGAGAGTGGGCACCCCAAAGAAAACCATCCATTTTTTCACTTTTGCCGGCTATCATATGGCAGGGAGTGGGCACCCCAAAGAAAACCATCCGTTTTTCCACTTTGTCGGCTATCATACGGCAGGACTATGTGGACATCCAAAATATTTTTCCCACATTCGTCCAGCGATAAGCCTAGACAGGGCATTTGGGCCACCTTTTAAATCCTCGCGCAGATACCAACACAACACTACATTTGGAAAACCGATCTTACCCGGACTCATGCACAATTAACAATTCATTCACATTTTATTCCATCAACAACCATCCAACATTACCCAAGAATTGAATACAACACAAAATTTAAGGAAAAATAACATCCAAGCCACAATTCCTTTACTATATCAACATCCACATCCTTCATCTATTTATTATTCACAATATTTCATGAATCAAGGAAATTCCCCTTCAATGTGGTGTTTTCAACTCAAATGGAGAATCTAAGGTTTTACCAAATTTGGGGGTTTTTCTCCTCTATTATAGATATGGTTTGTAACAACATTTATATACATGTTTTGAAAAGAGGGAGTAAAGGAATCTCAAGCAAGAGTTAAGTAAAATGGTTTATTTATGTAAAACATGAGATTGATCCAACAATACTCTCCAATTAACTCATAAATCACAACCATACCATGAAATCCCTTCAAAATAAAGAAATACTAAGGTAAAAGTATCCCTACCTCAAGTCATGAAGAAGAAACCCGAAAAAGTCAAGGTCGACGAAGCCACGAACTTCTCGGATCAATAGAAAGCCCTTGACAAGATCTACAAGATATCTCAAAGGATCAAGGTGAGAAGACATCTCGAAGAGAGTAGATCTAAGGATTGAAGTGGAAAAAGTGAGTTTTTGAGAGAAAGAGAGAGAGACTCTCGGTTTTGAGAGGAAAAAGAGAAGAAAATTATGAGAAAGGTGTGGTTTGGGTCTATTTATAGTAGTAAAGAATAGCCCTAAAGTCAATGAAAAAGGATAAGTCCAAAACCCCCAAAATTAGGGCCCATTCGAACGCCAAAATTCTGAAAAAAAACACGCAGGGTGTCGACCCTTCGGGCAGAGATGTCGACCCTTCAGGTAGAAAAGACAATCCGACAGCAAGCAAGGTGTCGACGCTCAAACAGGAAGGGCCGACACTAAATTCTAGCAACTAACACACAGATTTCGCAATATACAAGGGTCGACCCTTCCTAGACTGGTGTCAACCCTTGAGACCAACAACAAAAGACTGGTGTCGACCCTCTAAATTCCAGTAACACCTCCAGAAACACTACAACACGCAAGGGTTAACACTTAGGAAGGCTGATGTCGACCCCATAACAGAATTTCTAAGTTTCCAAGGAACTTTTTGACAAGAACAAACGCGAACGAACAAACCCAATGAGTTTAAATCAGATTGTACTCCTTCAAAACCAATATACAACAACTCCAAAAACTCTCAGAACGAAAAAAAGATATTAAATACACCTTCCAATAGATTAAAACACCCAAGTGTTACATGATCTATTTAAGGCGAACTTCACTTTACTCTCCTGTGGTTTGGATCATATATGGTTTACCCCTTTAACGTTTAAAAATAACTACATAACCCCCACGTGGTTTGTGACTAAAGTTAAACATTTCGTCTAACTTAATAGCAAATGTGAAACATATGGCAAACATAAGGGGGTTTTATGCTAATTTTCAAAGTTCAAGGGTATAGCGATTCCAGTTTTAACCCAACCTTTATTGTATTCCAGACTCGGGTTTCGTGGTTTAGTGTTGTTGTTCATCTCTTTTCCCCTTGTTTTCCTTTAATTTTGTCTTTTGGATTGTTGTGGTTGTGTTTGGGACAAGTTGATTGCTTGATTTCCAAACTCTTGTTGCCCAGATTTTTGCTCCTTCGCTCGGGCGGGCTTTGCAAATTTTCAGTATTTTTGTAGATCTGCAAAACTACTGGGAGAGTGTATTCTATGCTCGAGCGAGTCTTTCTGCGCTCAAGCGGTTGGTCTATTGCCTACAAAACTACTAAATGCGTGTTTTCTACACTTGAGCGTCACCTCTTGCGCTCGAGCGATGCATCTTTTTCATTGTGTCTTGGCGCTTAAGCGGCACTTCTTGCGCTTGAGCAAAATAACTTATTGTGTCTAACGCTCGAGCTTCACTTCTTGCACTCGAGCAGACTATGCGTATATCAATTCGCAGCAGCACCTTTTTACATCACTTTTTCACATCTTTTTCCACCAAAACCCTAGATCGGGACCCTCTCTCTCTCTAAAACACTGTCTCTCTCTACATTTTCACTTAGTTCTAGTGATATCTTTACCCACTTGCCTTTGTTAAAAAGTTAGAGCATCTCAAGAGCTATATTTTTATCCGATTAAAGCTTGATTTCGGCATTCTTGAAGTTTCCCTATATCTCCCTTTGGTCCTCTAAGCTTGAGGTAGGGATTTTTCTACACCTTCTTATAGTTTTTAACTTAGTTATTGTTTGTTGTGTAACAATGGTGGAATTTGGGAGTATTTTGGACAAACCTAGGGTTTGGAATGTAAAATCAAAAGAGGGGTTTCTAATGAATGTGATATAAATGGTCATGGGGTTCGAAAATGAGTTTATATTGTATCACAATTGTTGATTTTGGCATTTGGGTTGACCTTTGGGAAAGAGAGAAGTTAACCTAAAATGGTTCAAATATTTATTTTGTATAAATAATGCAATTGATATTGTAAATATGAAATTGGATAAATGTTGATATAAATGGTAGGGTTGGATATATATTACCTCACACTTTTGGGAATTTAAATAAATTATTTGTCTTGAGATTGAATATCTATTTAGAAATATCTGTATTGAGCTATCAGTGGAGGATAGTTATAATTATTGTAGAAATTGCATGAGGATTAGGTGAATTAAAACTAATCTCTTGTTGATTGTCATTGAATATGACTACGTTTTAAATACATTGTATATATATGATTGTTTGGGAGGAAAAAGAGGATGTACTCCATTGTTTGTGAGGAGATGGAAGGATGGACTCCATTGAAATTAAGTTGGCCTGTGTGTCTAGTGTGAAAGTCCCGAAACTACGCGTATACATGGGTGTCGATCCCGCTGACGAAATTTCCATAAAATGGCAAATTGAAATGTTTGTGTGATAATTGTGTTAATTCGGGAAACCACTGAGTTGTAGTCTCTTATGGGTTGTCTGAAAGATAATGAAATTGGCTCATAAAGTGAGATGAAATAAATTAACTTGAATTGATGAGAAAGAAAACGGATTGAGATGTGAATTTTGGTACTTTATGATTATATAGAATACGGATGTTTTATCATTGGCAATGTAAATACACATTATACTTGATATCTTTGTTAACATCAATATACTGTGTTAGATTGTTCCTACTGGATTTTGGCTCACCCTACTTGGAAAAAACTATTTTCAAGTGTTGGTGATATACCTCCGCCAAAGCAATAGCTTGAAGGGACTTTGGAGCAAAAGCTTTCTTTTGTTGCATTTTTTTTTTTTTTTGGTATAGCCCAGGGCTTTATTTGTATCGAGCTAGTCTCGCTTTGTTGTAACCAAATAACGACTTGGAGAGATGTAAGCCCTTGGGGCATTTAAATATCTGTTTTAACATTCATTCATCTTTACTACTTGTAATACATGTTGTAGATTCAGGATGAACTATTTATGAATATATATCGAATGTGTCACTTTTGTATAACGATTCAGGTTAATGAAAATTTATTACTTTGATTACGTTGTCTTATGTATATTGTGTTAGGTCGAATTAGTGTAATTATTTTTGAACGTTACAAAGGGAGTAAATCATACATAGAATAAAGTACAATGGATTAAAGCGCACTTTTCCTTGCAAACAAATGACGAAAATATAAGGCTATTTTAATCTTTTCATTAAATAGTTAACAGATTTAATGACACACTTCAGTCCACAAATCACAAGGCAGTAATGTAGTCATTTTCAAATGTTAGAGAGTAAACCACACATGATCCAAAATATAGGGAGTAAAGTGAAGTTTACCCATCTACTTATTTCATTAACTAAGAACAACAATTAAACTAATAAAATAATCGTAATCATATAATTTTTTTAAAAAAAATTGCCTTAAAAGAAGTGGATGGTCCAAAATTATATGAAAAATATTATTAAAATAATTTATCTATAATTATTGAATCAATTTAATTTTTAAAATGAAATATATATATATATATATAACACTTACAAAATAAAGTTATCAAAAAATTAAGGGTATATTAGTGATTTCATTGAGATTTAAAGAAAATACACCAAGTTTTGCAACTTTGACATAATTATACTGATTTTATTTTTAATAGGGTTAAATAGACAAAACTAATGTAGATAATATGAAAACACACTAACAAACAATGACTAATAAATTACTGATGAAAATGAAACTAAATATATGTGAACAGATATAGTCCGGAAAAAAAATTAAACATGGCCTTACATTTAGCTAAAAAATTAAAGCCCAAACTAATAATCTACCAGAAAGGGAGTGATATACAAAGTCCAGAAAAAAAGAGATGTTCAGACTAATTTTGGCTAAATTATAAAATTGATAGAATTTTGTCAATCCGAAGTGATTGCTAATCTCATGAAGACCAGGCATACCGAGAAAGAGCTTTTTCAGCACAAAAGAATCATTCAATTGATGAAAGTTTATTGTAAAGACAATAAGAAAAGGTTTATCAGCAATGGAAGCCTCTGAGCAAGCTGGATGTGTTCATAAACATGCAAATTTTGGGCTACATTAGGGCCATGCAAACATATCAAGACAATAGCATGCTCAACAAACAAGGGAAACAACTGCATTTAAGATCAATTAGATAACAGAATTTAAGGATAAGAAACTAAAACCTATTAAGATAAACCTGGTGCTGTAATTTCCTATCCAACACGAAGAAACACCAAAGCAATCTTTATGCAACTCACTCACCTATCTAATAAAATCCATAGAGATCGGCATTTTACAACAAGAATAATACATAAATTGAGATGATGAAATATTGCAGTTGCGATGATGATGATGGTGATACTTTTGTGACATTCGTGGCACAACAGAAAACTAATGCTGGTAACTACTTGATCACAACTTGAACTCTTCATAAATCAATAAGTTCCACAGAGGATACAATCGAAAGAGAGAACATCAATAAAATTTAGTAAAGCTAGATGTAGGGGTGATTAATGAACCAAACAGCTCGAGTTCGACTTAAGTTTGGCTCGTTAAGAACTCGATAGAGCTCAGTCCATTAAGTAAACAAGTCAATCTTAAACACATTTCGAAGCTTGTCAAAGTTTTCAAACCAAGCCTGAACAATCAATTGTTCATTCAGCTCTGTTCAGTATGCCTAAAACTATATTAAAATACCAAACCACTCGAGCTAGGCTCGACAAAAGCTGGTTTGAGATCAGCTCGAAAATTTAACAAACTAAGCCTGAACAAATTTTGAAAATCATTAAAGTTTTCAAACCAAGCTTCAACAGTTAACTACTCAGCTCATTTGGCTCATTTATCACCCTACTGAGATGAAATGATGACCGCAAATCATAAATACTCATAGACCATCGTCAAAGCACAAGGATAACTGATAACTTATACCCGTGTCTTCCAAGTCAAATTAATCAACTCAGTCGTAATAACAAGAGCATAAAAACTGACTTTAACTGACTTTCAATTGACAATATTATCTGTAAAAATCAGTACACTACACCATGGACAATGATGAGGTTGAAAGTTTTAACTAGGGTTCTCCATTTCCATCCAAATAACACATCATGTTGCAGAAACATAATGTCAGTGATTCAACAAAAATACAGCTTGATTCAATAACCAATATCACATTCTAGCATATCATAAGTTACATATTATATCTATGGGACAGACATTTTAAACAAAATAAGACCCAAAGAAAATAAATTCCACAAGAAGAACTACAACTGCTACAATATCTATAAACTTGCCAACTTGAGCAGCTTTAGTCACAAACTGGGTTTGGGTCACTTCTCATCATAATGCAGCACCATAGGAATTGTCTACCTCAGATCCCACTGCTGTATTCTGCCTACCCCTCCTCATAGAGGCCGGAGTGACATTTGCTTCAGAAATATCCTCAAAATCATCAGCACCACCATTCCAAAATGGAGTTCCTGCTGCCCAAGTAGTCGGATAGAGGCATTGAATTGGGGAACCCCACCTTTTTCCCACCCTCTGAATTTGCAGTCACAAACACTAGACCGGCACAGCAGCATGAAAAGTTCTCTGACAATTCTGACATCTCAAGCAACAATCCTCATAAGCCAATGGTTACCACTTGACCATCCAGGCTAACAGTCAGAATAGAGTCGATGGTTGCATACCAAGGATAGAAGGTCCCAGTCCAACTTATTTGCTTGCTTTTGAAATCAGCAAACCACAGTAGAATCCTAATTGCCAACAATGTTAGAAGCCTGTAAAAACCTACTCTCAATTTGTTAAGAAGGCATGCCCTATAATTTGCATATCTAACTTATACAGAAACCCAAATCAAAGTCAGCTAGAGATCTTGTCTCATATCCCCTTTTTCATATCCAGTTTCTTTTAGGTCAGTTTCTGTCTTTAGAGGGTTCAGTGCCACTTTGTAAGCATAGTATAGTCAAATATTTACAATCCAACAATGTACTCTGAACCTTGTCATAGTAAAACTTCATATATCCAAAGCATCCATGTTTAAAACCTTCAGTCTTGAGTTCATACTTTATTTGGTGCCAAGTGGAATGTCCTCTACGTGCTGACTTGCGTGTTTGATCATTCCATATATGCGACCAAGTGGGTAGCCTCAAATATTTCATGTATTCCAGTCTAAATGCCACTTTAGTTAAAGGCTGGTACCAATTTCACAGAGAATCGCTCATGCCAAAATGGGCAGAAAAGAGACAGTGAATGCAAACTTACCTCCCCTCATGATGAATATCTCTAGTAGTATCCGCTGTCCCCATACCATTTCAACGAAAGATTGGGTCCCTTACCCCAGTAGCACCTGCTATTGGATAATCAACTTCTCTTGCTATCACTCCCAATCCCAAATAAACATAGGTCCTTTAAAATTGAAAATAAATCATCAAATTCCGTTGGTCTTTCCACTACAAGTCTTATCTCTATACGTATTGATTGTCTTGATCTTTGCCTCATGAAATTAAATGTAAGGTTTGGTTTTCAAGGGTAAAATAAATATCCTCTTCAACTGTTGTCTGTCCATTTTTTGGATTAACAACCACAGGATTGTAAAGGAGATAAAAAGGGTCAGTTTTCTCAGAACTTATATGTCTAAAAAAAAAAGTTCTGGCCAACAGATTATCCTTTTCCCCACTTCAATTAGTAGATAAGGCATTTTCACTGGATAAATCAGCCATCGAAGCCTCTGAGCAAGCTGGATGTGTTCAGAACATACAAATTTTAGGGCGTGGGAGTAACTTAAAAAAGCTAAATTAAAGACTTGGAAACATATCAAGGCAACAAACAAGGGAAACAGCTACAATTAAGATCAAATAGACAAATAATAAGGATAAGAAACTAAACCTACTACTTTGGCATGTATATCTCTTGCCAAGTATCATTTAACAAATATCGTTTGACGTGAATACTGCTATAATAAGAAACTAACAAGATGAATATGATGAAAATCAATGCAACTATGGCATACCTGTTGCTGCTACTTCGTATCCAACACAAAGAAAGAAATCTTTATGTAACACACTTGTAAACATAGAAACCAAGATTTTTCAAAGAATAATAATTAAATTGATAATGGAATACTGCAGTGGCGTTAATGACGATGGTGATACTTGCGTGGTATTCACAGCACAACAGAAAACCAATACTGGTAACAATTCAGTGAATTCACACACAACTTGGACTTCATAAATCAATAATAAGTTCATAGAGAACAAAATCAAAAGATAACATAAAGAAAATTTGAACCAATGCTTAAGAAAACTTTGATGAATTGCTGAGATGAAAGGACTACAAATTATAAATACTCATATACCATGTCCACAGCACAAGGATAACTTCTAGCCCTGTTTATTCAGAGTCAAATTAAGCAACTCACCATAATAACAAGAGAGTAAAATCAGATTTTCAACTCACAAAATAATATATAAAAAGTCAATACATAACCCTATGGACAATGTGCCTGTTTGGCACAGCTTATTTTCATCTAGAGTCAACTTATAGCTTAAAATAAGTTATTTTAGTGTTTTTGGTGTAGCTTAATGATGTAGATTATAGCTTTTTATAAGCTCATTTGAGTGGGGGAAGAGCTACTTTTCCATTTCAGCTTAAACGGAAAGCTAAAAATCGAGGGGCAAAATTACTTAAATGCCCCTTGTCAATTTCAACTATTACCAAAAACCCAAGTATATAAACTCCCTTTCTCAAAACATTGTTCATTCGCTCACGGAAGAGAGAGGGAGAGGGAGAGGGAGAGAGAGAGGCGATTTTCGGCAAACAAACCAGAGATCGAACTCTCTCTCTCTCTCTTTTCACGATCTCTCCTCTCTCTCTCTCTCTCTCTCTCTTTCACGATCTGCTCCGTCATCACCTCCCGTCACCACTGCCATCGCCATCGTGATCTGAAACCTAACCATTGCCATTTCTCTCTCTCTCCTCTCTCTCTCTCTCTCTCTCTTTCACGATCTGCTCCGTCATCACCTCCCGTCACCACTGCCATCGCCATCGTGATCTGAAACCTAACCATTGCCATTTCTCTCTCTCTCTCTCTCTCTCTCTCTCTCTCCGACTGCGTTGTTCTCCGGCATTGTTTGTCACCGTTAGGATCGAGCTGTGCTCTCTCTCTCTCTCTCTCTCTCGCGATCTGCGTTGTTTGTCGCCATCGCCATCGCGATCTACGTTGTTCTCCAGCGTTGAAACTCTAGCCACCGACGGCGGTTAACAAAATAATATGTAATAAATTAATAAATTAACAAAATTAACAAAAAGAAAGAAGAGAAGAAAAAATCAACAATTTTTATATTGGTATCAACATTAATTGGTATTAATTATTAATAAATTAATATTGTATATTTTTGTAATGAATTAATTATTAATTGACACAAATTAATAACAATGGTTGATTATTAATATTAATTGATACTAATAAAAATTAATTATTAATATTAATTTATACTAATTAATCATTTTTAGTATTAATTGAGACTAATTAAGCCATTAATTGATACTAGTTAATAATTTTAGTATTAATTGATACTAATTAAGCAATTAATTGATACTAATTAATTTATAACGGAAAAAAATTGTTACAATAATACTTTCATTACATTTTTATCAATTGTTACAATAATTCATAGGTTGAGACTTTTGTTTAGGACTCTCCACTGACACCCAAAGAACACATCATGTTACAGAAACATAATGTCAGTGATTCAAAAAACAAACAACAAAACCTTGATTTTCAATAGCCAATATCACAATCTTGCATAACGTATATGTTAGACATCATCTATGGGAAAATCAGATTAAACAAAGTAAGACATAAAGAAATTATCTAAAATCCTACAAACAACTAGAACTACCGCAATACCTATGAATTTTTGCATACTTGAGCAGCTTCATCACTGAAATTAGTTTGGGCCAAATAAAATTTTTTCAGTATTAACATCAAAAACCTCGGCATTCGCTCCGTCTGGTTCGAGTCACTCATTCATGTTAAGCCTGCAAATTCTTCTTAGGCCTACCCCTCTTTTTCGCCGGAGTCACAATTGTGTCTGAAAGATCCACAAAATCATCAGCACCACTGCCACTCCGAAACGGAGTCGGAAACTTTGGGGGAGTCGGATTGGGGAAAGCAGCCTTTTTTCCACTCTCGGAATTGGATTTCGCAAACCCTAGAGGGAAGAAGGCCCAACAGCAGTAATACTCCTCCTTCCCCGGAGCCACCGGCGGCAGCGACGGAATCACGGCGGCGTGAAAAGCCCTCTGGCAATTCTGACACCTCAAGCAACATTCTTCGTAACCCTTAGGGTACTCATACAAGTTGTAACAGTACGGGCATGCAGTCCAGAAACTCGCCGCCTTCGTCTCATCTCCGCCGCCGCCGCTAGTGCTTGCCCTAACGCCGCCGGAGTTCCCAGCCGCCCCGCTCCGCCGCACCGGCAATTTCTGCTGCTGCTGTTGATCATCTTGCTCACGACGAAATTGATTCTGTTGTTGATCTCTCTGATTCCTCAAATCGACCTTGGTGAAAAAACCTAATTCACTGTCGAACAGCGATTTCTTAGCCGAATCGGACAAGACGGACCACGCATCCGCGACGATCCGAAAGGCGGAGTCAGCGAAGGCGAACTTGTTCTTGTCAGGGTGAAGGAGGAGAGCGAGACGGCGGTACTGGCGCTTGATGAGGTCGAGATCGTCGGAGCGGTGGAGCTGGAGGACGGCGTACCAGTCGTGTTGGTTATTGATCCGCTTCGCCGCGGCGAGGATGACATCGGCGACGGCGAGAATCTGATCAGAACCGTCCAATAAGGGTTCGGTTTCCTGAGCCAAAATCGCGAATTCTCGAGCGCCCTCGAAATCTTTGGTTTGCAAGAGCTTTTCGGCGATTCCGAGTAAGCGTTCGGCTTCGGCCCTGCTGTTGGTGTTTCCGTCCATTTTTTTCCTTTTCTTTTTCTCGGATATGTGACGGAAATGGGAGCTGAGAAAACGATGGACGCAATGGGTTTGTTTTTTTTTGTTGGTACTGTAATAAATGGGTGATAAAAAAGGTGAACGAAATTTAGTAGGTGTTTTGTATGTGAGTTTTTATGTAGGGTTTGTTTAGTTGTACGGTATTATTGGATAAAAAAATTTTAGTGTTTGAGAAGATAGTTGGATTTTTTGTAGTTTGATGTAATATTTATGAGAGAAAAGTGAAATGATTATTGAGTTGGATGTGATATTTTGTTTGGATTTATTTTTTTTTATTTTGTAAAACTTTTGTCTTTTAGTGAAAAATTTCTAGATTTTTTTCTCATTTTTTCCACTAAAAACAAAAGTTTTACAAAATTAAAAAAAATAAATCTAAACAAAATATTACATCCAACCTCATAATCATTTCATTTTTTCTCTCACAAATATCACATCCACTCACAAAAAACCCGACTATTTTCCCAAATACTAAAAATTTTTTATCCAATAATATCTTACAACTAAAAAAACCTACATAAAAACTCACTTTCCAAATTTGTTGTTTTGTTGGACCAAAATCGGCTCCACTCTTTTGATGAAATGTCAGGGTTACCGTACGTGGCATGCAGCTATTGGGTGAGGGTATTTTGATGTTTTAACTTTTATTTTGATACTAAGAGCATCTCCAACGCTTACTCAAAATTTTCACCAAATCTGAGTCAAAAAGTATCAATTTCATCAAATTTGATAACAGATGCTCCAACGATTCACCAAATTCTCAAATTTGTCCCGGGACAACCGGGTGGTCGACCGGCCGGTCGACCGGCCGGTTGACGGTTAGCCCATTTTTTTTTTTTTTTTTTTTTTTGGAATTTTTTGAACCCTTTTTTTGAACTTTTTGAACTTTTTCCGGGTCGACCGGTGGGTCGACCGGTGGGTCAACCGGCCGGTCGACCGGTTAGGCAAATTTTTTTTTTTTTTTTTTTTTTTTTGAATTTCTGAATTTTTTTTCCTGAACTGTCTGAACCTTTTACCGGTTGACCGGTTGGTCAACCGGGTGGGCAACCGTTGGTCGACCCGGGTCCCCTCCAACGGTCCGCAACAGTGTCCGCTACAGTGTTTTGATGAATTCATTACTTCCTCCGCGATCTGATGAAATTTTTGATGAAAACTCAATTTGATATCAGATTTGGTGCACCGTTGGAGCCATGAACAGTGCCATTTTCATCAAAATTCAAATTTGATATCAGATTTGGTATAGCGTTGGAGATGGTCTAATCTTCAAAAAAAAGTATCACCTTCTTTTAAGTTTTTGAATAATCTTCCAAAAAAAAAAAAAAAAAAGTATCACCTTCTTTTAAGTTTTTGAATAATCTTCAAAAAAAAGTATCACCTTCTTGAATTTAATTTTTTAAGAAATAAGTTTTTAATTTTCGTATTTTTTTATTTTTAATAATTATTTTTTTAATTTTAAATAAATATTTATTTTTTTATATACATCTTATTTAGATATATTTAAAAAGTAAATAATTTTTTATTTTTTTATATACATCTTATTTAGATATATTTAAAAAGTAAAATATTTTAAAATTTTAATAAATACACAAAAATATGAAAATGTACTAAATTTTCATATTTTTTATATTTTAGATATTTAGTTAACTTTTAAAAAAAATCAAAAAATTATATTTTTTAAAGGTAATTATAATTTGTTTTTGAAAGTAAGTAAAAAATTGACTTTTTAAAATTTTTTATTTATTAAAAAAAATATGTAAAAAAACTTTAAAATGTAATGTAACCCAAAAAAATTAAAAAGTCAAAAACGTGACTTTTAGCTAGATTCCAAAAGCTATATCTAAAAATTTTTTTAAAAAAATTACTTAAAATAAAAAAAAATACTTAAAATTTTTAAAAATTCTGTGAAAACAAAAATAAAAAAATTCAATTTTCTAAAAAGTGAATCCAAAAAATTAAAACCAAACAAGCTGATTGTTATTATTATATTATTATTATTATTTTGGATTCAAAAGAGTATTTAGTGTGTTTGGTTTTAATTTTCTGAATTCAATTTTCTAGAAATTAAATTTTTTGTTTTTCATATTTTTTAGTTGTTAGTGAATATTTTTAAAATTTTAAATATTTTTTTATTTTTTTTAGATGTACCTTGCTTAGATGTATCTAAAAAGTAAAATATTTGTGAAAAAAAATTTTAAAAAATTAATGAATACACAAAAAAATATGAACCATATACTGAATTTACGTATTTTTTTATATTTTTCGTATTTAGTGAATCTTGTAAAGACTTTTTTCATAAATATTATACTTTTTAAGTGTATTTATGTTAGATGTGTCTAAAAAAAATTAAAAAAATACATAAAATATTAAAAAAAATTCTATGAAAATAAAAAAAATACAAAAAATAAAAAATATATAATTTTCTGAAAAGCAAATTCTGAAAATCAAAACCAAACAGAGTGATTGTTATTAGTCTTGTTTGGAAAGTTGGCTATTTTAATTAGTTATTTGACTTTTTGATTATTTTAATATAAATAAAATAGTTGTGTTTGAAAAGTTAATTGACTTTTTTGTAGTTGATTTGATAATTATGAAAAAAAAAAAAAGTGAAATGATTATGAGTTAGATGTGACATGTTATTTTATTAACTATTTTAATCAATTTTATCTTTTAGCAGACTATTTTAACCTAACCCTCTTCCCAAATACTTCCATTGACAACTCGCTTATTACTTTACACCTTCATTTCTTTGAACTCCACTTAGACCGTCTCCAATGGTGAACCAAACTTGGCATCATATTCAAATTTTGGTGAAAAAAACACTTTTTGGTGCTCCAACCGCTATACCAAATTGATATCAAAATGAGAATTTAACAAAAAAATCATCAAAGTGAGAACAAGGTACAGATTATACCAAATTACTGTTCCTGACCGTTGGAAGAGTTGCACCGGTCAACCAACCGGTTGCCTGGCCGGTCAACCGATTCATCAATTCTGCGACGGGTTTGAACTGCGATGGGTTTGAACTGGTTGGTTTAAACTGGTCTGTGGGCGTAACCGTTGGAGTTGAACCGGTCAACCAGCCGGTTGCCCGGCCGGTTGACCAACCGGTCGCCCGGTCTGAGCAATGGTTTGGGAATGGTTGGTTTTAACTGGTTTGAACAGGTTTGGTTTGAACAGGTTTATTTTGAGATAGGTTTATTTTGAGATAGGTTATTTTGTGGACTTGGAATGATTTGAAAGGTGATATAAATTTAAATTTCCTTGAAAATATAATTGAAATTGTTATCTCATATACATATTTTAAAACTAGCCGTTTCAATAAATTTACCGTTTGATGGACAGAGTATTTTGAAAATTTACCGTTGATCATGTGTTCTATAAAATATATCTGTTTCGTATATCAAGCTGATAGAGTATTTTATTTTCAGAATAGCATTACATTGTATGTTGTGAATTTTGTTTCTTCTGTGTCATTTAGGAATTTTTTTCCTTTGAAACTTTAATTTATATTATCTGATTAAATTATCTGATTCTGAGGTTGAGTATTGAGTGTATATCATTCTAATATTTTTCAGTAACTTAGATATTGTATGTACTGTATTTTTCCCAAACTATGGAAGATTTTGAAATGTTTGAGGAATCACAAATGTTGGAGCACAACAGTGATATTAATTTTATGTCGGAAACTTCACGAGAGCAGAACACGCAGAGCAGTGATAATCATTTTATTTCAGAAACTTCTCGTGTTTCTCGTGGTAAAGCATTCACAATTATAGAAGATGAAACTTTATGTAGATCTTGGTTAACAGTCTCTCAAGATCCCATTACTGGTAATAGTCAGACTATGGCTATATTTTGGGAACGAGTACTTATTTATTTTAATTCACAATTGAACGGTGAATCAAATCGAAACCGTATTTCTTTGTCTCACCATTGGTCTGGCATGCAAAAGGCAATTAATAAATTCTGTGGTTTTCTTGAACAAATTCAACTGAGGCAACAAAGTGGAACAATTAAGGCAGACATGGTAAAATTTATTTGTGTTATTAAATATCAAATTTATTTTCTAAATGTATACTTGTTATTAAAATTTTTGTAATTTTTTTTGTAGGTCGCTGAAGCAAAGCAGATGTATCATGCAATATAGAAAAAACACTTCACATTTGATACATGTTGGGATATTTTGCGCCGAAGTTGTAAGTGAAATGAATTTCGAACATAATCCAAAAGAAACACGCAACATGCTTATCCATGTTCGAATCCACCAACTGGAGAATCTGATGCATTTCAATCCAACCAGAATAATGTGGTGCACGAACAACCATCTAATACATCAACACAACCAATTGGTACTAAGGCAACGAAAGAGAAGTTGAAGAATCAAACAACGCACGATAGTAGATTTGATGAAATGGCTGCCAACCAATCCAAAATTGTTGAAGTGTTATCAACTATCTCCGCTAGAACTATTGAGCGAGATAAACAAAAGACGATCGACCGTGAGCAGAAAACTGCAGAGCGTCGAAGAAGAGCCGAAGATAGAGAGGAACAACTAAAACTCCTATCTATGATGAATGAAAGAGAACAACAAAATGAAGATCATAAAATAATGTCAATGGACATGACAATTTTAAATCCTATGCAAAGGGCGTACTACGAAGATCTTCAAACACAGATTTTATTTCGAACAACTAATAGATTGCCTTGAAAGGTTCTATATTACTGGGTTTCATCTATTGGTCTCATCTATTGGAAAAGGAAACGGAAAAACTGTGTAAAATTATGTGAAATGTCTCACTTGCGTTTTTCATTTCTGTAAAATTAGAAATTAAGTAATTTGTTCGAGGTTTTTGTTTCTTAAGATGGTTGAGTTCTATTCTCTCCTACTACTTTGGATACCATATTGATTGGTAAAAACAAAAAAGCATAATTGATAACTATTAGTCATGAATGAAATTCTTCTTGATGGATATGTCAGATAAGGGGCTCATATTTTTATTTTTCTTCTAGAATTCCCTACAACTATCTCAATGGGTTTTGTTCTTCTGTTAAGTAATCAAGTCCAGGGGCTATATCTTGGTATTCTTATAGATGATTACATTCTCACATACAAGGCCGCAAATCTCATGTCTCATTCTATCCTTGCATTGCAACCAAATGTAGGGATGTCAAATTGTTGTTTGTTTGATTTTTACATGTTTTCTTATGCTAGTGTTCTTGATGCTACTATGATGCATATCTTCTTGATGGTAGGGCAACACTGATTTTTACATTCTCACTTCAATTAGGTGATGCATATCTTCTTGATGCTAGTGTTCTCATCAACCTCAGTTTTAACTTTTACGTATGCCTTTCCCCATTATGTTTCATAAACAGTGTTGTAATGTCACTTAAAAAGAAAGAAAAATATAAAAGTAGGTTTTAGAATTTCACCCTTCATTCAATCTCCTCTGTCTACTTTCTCAAATAAGAATATGATGTACATGTATATACAGTGTTACAGATAAATACTTACATATAAATACATCCTTTCTTATTTTCTTTGGTTACCATTACACCTTTCAGAAATTTTCATAAAAATTGAAGTAATCAGAAACATTAATAAAATATTAAAAATTATGGCATCAGTGAAGCTCGAAAAGATGGTGCACATATATAACTAAGGCAAGAGAATTTTATATCACATAATATGACAAAATCACTACATTCATAAAAGAAATTGACCCAACAAAAGGTTGTTAAAATAATTAAATACAAAACAATGCAAATACATAATGTCACACAGATCAACAGTCATTATCTGGTGGTGGGGAGGAGGGAAGTAGTGATGATATATGTCATTTACGCGATGCTCAATCCTATCTATGCGATTGTTTGCCACGTCATGACGTCTTCCAATGTCCAACCGGAACTCACCAAATTGTTCAATTAATGAGTTCTGCACAGTGGCAAATGTATCAAACTTAGTACCCAACGAATTGACCTGGTTAGCCATTTGATGTTCCCATTGAACGCATTGCTGTTCCCATTCAACGCGTTGATTATAACATTATTCTTCCATGGCCAAAAACTCAGTCCAATATTGAGGTGGTTCAGTTGATGGCATCACATTGGCTGGAGGATATTCTGGAGCATCATCTGGTGGGACTTCATCTTCTGAATCTTCTGCAGCATTAACACTTCCCATTAAATTGGAGGCTGCACCAACACGGGTCACTGTATACTGAGTAATGGGTGAACAGATTTTGATCTCCATTTCATTTACAAGGCGAACCCTAAAATGTTTGAAAATTTTTGTCAATAGTGCCCCAAACAGTAATGACCGACCCGTGAATTGACCTTGATTTGCGAGCATCATTTCTTTCATAATTATGTAACACAAATCTAACTTATGGCCAACTTCAAAACAGTATAACAAATAGGCATTAAAATATGGGACCGCATCATGATGTCCTTTTTTCTGAGTGACATTTTCTACAATCCACCGGTGGAGGATCCGAAGATAAGGTTTTAAATGTCTTGCTTGTAGACTAGTTCCAGTAAATCTGTTCTGACATATAGTTGTATATACATCAGTACCATTACCAACAATATTAACTAACTCAGCCTCAGTCTGAAAATGGATATTTTCATCACCTACATCAACTCCAATAATGCTTGCCAACTGAGGAACATCAAACTGTATACGCTTTCCTTTCACATATGACAAAAGAGTAAAATTTCCATCTTCTTCCTAAGTAACTCTTAGGTGAACATAAAAAAGAGATACCAGCCGTGGATATACCTTTTAGGGTAAATTAATTAAATGTTGCCATCCCATTGCTTCAAGTTTACTAACTAATAGTGCATCATATTGAGGTGGCAGATTTACCCTCCTCCCTGTTACAATAGGTCAGCTGGAGAAGTTTGGAAAGGCTAGTTCATGACTTTGACTGAGAAATTCATCAGTAGGATATGACTGATTTTGAGGCTGTTGTTCTTCACATCGTGGAGGGTTGGAACTTTCACCAACTTGTGGTCTCGCTCTTTTAGTTCTAGGCATGATGTCAATATCTGTTGAATTTTAATGAAAATGTGTTACTTATGAAAGCTGAATTACAGTTGGCTTGTTGTAGTTCTGGTGTTACCTGAAAATAAATATGCAATGTTTGTGCTGTTATGCAGTAATTAACATAAACATTGTATTTTAAAATGCTTAATGAAAACATGAACTTTGAATTCAAATGTAGGGATGTATTCTTAATAAAGCATGCCCACTGAAAATTGAACAACATACTAATGTAGTATAAAGCATGCAGACTCTCAATTCAGTACATATTAAAATGAATGTAGCTCATGTTTTAATAAAACATGCACACTGAAAATTCAATACTCTAGTTCAGGTTTTAATAAACTACATTCATTTTAAAAAAGTCATTTTAAAACATGTTCTTGTGTTTTTAAAACTACATTCATTTTGAAAATTCAGTACACTGAAAAGTAACATCAAGTAAAAATCATTACGGAGTGTTTTGTATGACAAAGTTGAACAAATATGTGGCATGCACACTGAAAGGCAAACAAAAAAAATAAATAAATAAAAATGAAAGGGCCGGTTGACCAACCGGTTGCCCCGTGTGAAGCAGCTCACTCTTTTATGTTGCCTTGTTGTTCTGTTTTGATCATGCCTTGTTGTTCCTCCTGTTCCTACTGATACTGCCTTGCTGATTATGTGGATTCACACTTGAATATGCAGAGTTTGAGAATATAATTTGGTTAAGCCGAATTTGAAGGTGATGGTGGAGGGGATACAGTGAATGCAGATTATAGAGGTAATCTGTGGGTAGAGGTCTTCAGTGAAAACATGTGAATTTGGTTATGGCAATCTTGAGCTGATATAGAGGATGAATTATCGAGGCAGGTGGTGGAGGGAATTAATACTCAACTAAATTGGTTGAATAATTTTAATGACTAAATGAATACTCAACTAAATTGGTGTGTAAAATGAGGCATGTAGGTAGAATGAATTCAATGAATGGTAGGTGGTGTGTAAAATGAATGGTAGGTGGTTGAACTGAAACATATGCCACATGTGTAGTGTGAATGTAGGTTGAATGCATTTCAACTGAAGCCATAATTGAATGGCAACATCAACATCAATAAATGACTGAATGGCACAAATAATGCATGGCACAAATAATGCATAGCACAAATAAGAGGTTACAAATGAATGAATGGCACAAATAATGCATAAATTTGTATACACATCAATAAATTTGTATAAATTTGTATATGCACAAATAATGCATGGCATCAATAAATGAATGGCACAAATAATGCATACTAATAAATTCGTATACTGAATAAAATAATGCGGAACAATTGTGAAGAAATATATGTGGTATTATACTGAATAAAATAATGTGGAACATCAATAAATATGAATTGTGAAGAAATTTATGTGGTATTATCATTTGTAACTGATTAAGACATGTTCATATAAATATGTATTAAATATCATTTGTGGTATTATCATTACTGAATTGAACACAGAATACTGAATTGAATACATGTAAGACATTATTATTAAATTTTCATTTCAGACATCATTATTAAATGTGCATAAATGGATGTGGTATTATCATTTGTGGCTGTAAACACCCCATTTTTGACCGACCTTAAGACTCAGACATCACCGATTGAGCGCTTGGTGATGTCGCATATTGTGCTCGTTCTGAGGTTGCGGAGTCTCGGCTGCGAGCCTTGCCTCCGGACTTCTAGACTCTTTTGTGCCTTGCCTCGGTTTGCGAACCAGGCTCCGTTTTCTCCATTTTCTCTTCTCAAAGGGAGGGAGAGGTCTCGTAGATCATCTCTCAGTGGCCGTAGGCTACGTTTCGTGGTCGTAGGCCATTTTTCCCGTTTGGAGCCCGGTTCTCGGTTTTCGGAGCCGTTGGCCGTGTGCCTCGGGTCAGGACTGCTTAACCACCTTCGTTTGCTCCGATTTTTGGCGTACACCTTATTTTCTTCCTTTTGAGGGACACTGTGGTCCGAGAGACCAACTTCGTGGTCGAACGCCACTTCCGGTGCCTAACAGCCTGTTTTCGGGGCCCCAAACTGCGTGTTTCGGCCCTCGAACCTCTGTTTTGCATCCGTCTTGGTTCATTTCTGGTGGAGACCTCATTTTCATTGTTAGGAAGCTTGTAGAAGGGTGGGAGGCCAACAATTTTTTCGAAAAGCCAGCTTTATTCCTTTATCGCTCTCCGTCGCCCGTTTTCCTCGCTAGAAAGCTGGTGTTGACCATTCCCGGGCCACTTTCTTTGGCCCTCAACCACATATTTGTGTTGTATACACCTGGGAGGCCACCAATATGACATGGCCGGCCAGCAATTGTTCCTGACCCTTTTGAACCCCTCTAGAAAGTTGGTTTTTCTCTCTCTTGGTTCACATTTCCTGGTTTTTCTCCACATGGCTGTGTTGTACATACATAGGAGGCCACCTTTTTGGGGTGGCCGGCCACTAATTGTGATTGAACCTTTTGACCCTGGCCGGCCGGCCGGCCACCTAAACCCTCTGAACCTGGCCGGCCATGACCCTCTCACCTGGTTCCTTACAGCTGCACCCTCTGTTTCCCCCTAGATCCTATATCCGAGGGGGGTCTTTTGGGGGGGAATTTGAATTTGATTTTCCCCCCTTTTCTCCACTCCTCTCCTCTATAAAACCAGCCCCCCCAACTCATTTTCAAGGGTTACAAAATCTGTTTGGAGCCTTGCATACAACTATCCCTCTCCCTCTCTTCCAAACCCTTCAAACCCTAAGGTTCTTACCTCATTTACACCACAACCCATAGCACCACACCTCCACACTCCATTCCAATAACTTGAAGGCTATTTCCAGAGGCTAGGAGCACCATTTCTTGGACTAAAAGCTGTTGAAGACTTAGGCTACAAGGGTAAGTCTCTTTTCCCTCTCTTTTGGCTCTATTTTGCATGCTTTCTTAGCCTTTTTTGTTTGTATTTTTGGGCTCCGACCTGAACTGTAAATAGTCATATTTTAAGCTCATCTCCATGTTTGATCAAGGGTCTTTCTCTGTTTGAGGTCTCCTCCTCACCCTTTGTGTTTAAACTCTCTTTTAGGCCTATTTTTACATGATATCTTAGACTTATTTGTGAGCTGTTTTGGACTTAGTCATAAACTGTGAAATGTCTTGTTTTGAGCCCCTATTCAACTTTGTTGAAGGGCTCTCCTCTTTTTGAGGTCAGATGCTACCACTTGCCTCTTTATCCCTCTTTTAGGCCTTTTTCTTGCATGTTGATTTAGCCTCACTTTTGTTCATTTTTGAGACTTGATGTAAACTGTAAAGTACCTTGTTTTGAGCCCCTATTCAATTTTGTTGAAGGGCTCTTTGCCATTTGGGGCCAGCTGCTGTCCCTTGTCTCTATTCTCTCTTTTAGGGCCATTTTTGCATGATAGATTAGCCCTATTTATGTTCATTTTTTAGACTTGTTATAAACTGGAAAAAGGCTTGTTTTGACATCATCTTCATGTTTTATCAAGGGCATTTCCTTATTTGAGGTCACATGCTTCCTTGTATGCTTGATTGTCCCTTGTTTTAAGCCTTACACCTAAGCTCCAATTGCATGCTTTGTTTGGCCTTCTAGCCACTGAAATCCAGTGGATTTTCAGTGGCTAGAACACTATTTTGAGCCTCCAAATCAGAGGGGGGTGACCCCCTCTCACCTTGACTTGTTTGGTGGTCATTTTGGCCTTCCAAAGGGACCCCTCTTTGCATGCTTCTTAGCTACTTTTCAGGCCTAATTGGTGAGTTTTAGGACTACCATATTTGATTTCCAGAGTTTTTTTGGTCGTGTTTCATGTCTATCTTGTATGTGCCTAATAACTCATTGCATGGCCCTCTAAAGGAGCTCCTCATTTTTGCACATGTTGGCTACATTTTAGTGATTATTTGGTCAAATTTCCACATGTTTTGTTCACTGATTTTTGCTGGTTTGGTGAGATTCCATGTGCTTCATATACTTGCCATGTAAACCATGTTTGCTAGTTAAAATTGCATGCTACTTTAGCCCATTTTGCTAGCACCTTTTGGCCATGCTTTGAACTAAGAAAGTTCATGTTTTAGGACTGCCTTGATTCTCCCTTTATACTTCATGGTCAAATAATGCATGCTTTGTATAGCTATAGGTTATTGCGTATGCCTAGTTTTGAGTTTCGGGGTTCATCTCATGCATCGGGTGCCATATTGCCACGTTTCGGGGCTGTTTAGCATCATATTTTAGTGCTGAAATTCGCATGTTTGTATGCCATATTCCATGCCTTGCCATGCTTTGGTAGAGTGGCATTCGTGCCTTAGGGTCGGTCCTCGGTTCGCGTGCACGTGTGCACGCATCTCGAGTGTCTCATTTCCATCTAATGGCCACTGATGTGAGTGTGGTTGAGGTCCACTCATATTGGTGTAAGTCCATTATGCATTGTGTATGCCATTTCAATTCATAGCATTGTGTATGCTAGGTTGTATGTTAGAGCATTGTGTATGCCATGTTACATCGCGCATTATGTATGCCATTTCATAGCATTGTGCATGCTAGGTTGTATATTAGTTGCATTCATGCATGCCATGCATATTGCATTGTGTTTGGGATAGGAGTTAGCCCGAGCACGGGAAATGAGGAACGTTTCGTACTTCGAGTGACGGAACGTGTCTCAATTCCCAGTCACTTACACTCCGGATCATCCATGATGGAGTCTCGGTCTTGTTTTGTTCATATGTGCATTCATTCCATATTGAGTCGTGCAATTCGACTCCTCGGCCATCATGCATCGAGATGCGTGATTGGTGGCACGAGGATCGAGGACTACGCTCCCTGAAGAGTAGTCAAGCATACATATGTAAAAATACATTGACATGCCCCTTTCCTGCTCTCTGTTGCAGCAAAAATCAAAAACCGGCAATCTCTTGGAACTTCGCGCAATATTCCGGGCTCAATTGTAAACAGAGGCTAATTGGGGCGTCGCAATTGATTTCCGTGCCAAGCAACCCGAACATGCATCATTCATCATCCGGAGCAGAGTTGAGGCAGTCCCTAGCTTGCATGCTAATTTACTGCTTTCCTAGATTAATTTGTTAATTAATTAGGATTTTGTATTCATTCGGACTGTAATCATTTATTTGGGACTGTATATTATTTATTCGGACCCTCCGAGCGAGGGCACAGTTGTAATAAGTGTGCATGTGTGCGATGTATGTCTTCCAACCCCACGTCTTTCTCCCTTTTATTTACCAGCTTATGATGGTTAGATTAGGGCATGTTTCAATTAGCATACAGTATGATAGCATGTTTGCATTCATTCATCTGTTTTGCATGCACCGGGTTCGGCGCATCATACTAATTGCATTTGTATTTCAATTCCGAGTTGAATACATGTTAGCTGTAGCGTTCCATATGCCATGTTTAGAATAGCCGAGCCTGCTATAGTTGTATTTTTGCATGTGTTGCATTAGGCATTTCTGTATAGTTAGGATCATGCATGATTTCTAATTAGCTTCTGTTTTGGCTTGGAGTACTCGGTAAGTTTTTATGCTTTAGCATCCTTGCATGTGTGTGAGTGACTGCCATGATAGCATGCTTACCATGAGGCTATGTGCTTATGTGATATAACTGCCTAAATGCCTGTGGGTGAAAGTTGGGTTATTTAGATTGGAACAAATCATTGACTGTGAGTTTTAAGCCCATTAGATAGTGGCAAAACCATGTTTTCTAAGCCCACCTGAGGGTGGCAAAATCTGCATTTTAAGCCTACTTGCGAGTAGCAAACCATCTTTCAAAAACAAACATGAAATGTTTTGTTCCAATTCAGGCGACCCGATCTATACTTGTATGCTGTGCGCATCACATAGTAAATCTAGGCTAATAACCGGAATAAGAATACATAAGGTTTTCAAAACTCGATATCATGGTTAGTAGAGGTCGATCTTTGATCAGGCGAGCGGGGGTGCTCACGAAGTGACCTTCCCCAATCGTACCCAAGTTCTCGAGCCGAGGCAACTTTGGTGATAACGGACACGTGGCCTTAGGCAAACGAGTCAGGGTTTCCTAAATTTTCCCAAAAATGAAATATTTAGGTGGCGACTCTGTATCTGGCAAAGCAGTCCATGTTTGGCACTTCTTTCAAAAATCTGTTTTCTCAAAACGATTTGCCGGATTTGGACTCTTTGGTTCAGATTAAGAACCGTGACATTTGAGTCCTGAACTATAGTGAGCCTAAAATGAACGGAACGGGGGACTTATCCCTCCCGGGGCGTTCGTGGACGTCTACAGTTTTTGGCGACTCTGCTGGGGAATTAGAGAACTTGACTCGAACTCATGATATCTGGTTTTGATTACACTTGTGTGTTTCTTTGCATTGCATTTGCATTGGTGCGCCTAGGACACCGTGTTTTCCATCTGCTATTCCTGAGCAGTTTGCTAGAGGCTGCGTGCCATAAGGCTTACCGGTTACGGGCTCTGCCAGTATGGAAACACAAACCCCGGTTTTACCGGGGCACCCTTTTGACCATTCGACCTAGTGCATATTCGGAATCCGTAGTGACCATTCTAAGCTAGGACAGGTTGCTTACCCGATGTTAGGTTGTTTGAAACCGCTGCGTGCGTAGTGAAACCCTAGCTCCTGACAAAATAGGACAGGGAAGCCCTACCCCAACATAGGGGTGTTTTGGCTCTCACTTATCTGTTATGTGCTTTTAGAGTACGTCTCTACAGGAATGCATGTATCAGTTTGCAAGTCTGGACATCAGGCTTGCGGGCATCAGCATCAGTGTTTTGGGAATCAGTTTACCCGAGGGTATCAGATTTGAGGCAGAATTTTGGGGCAGAAATCAGTAACGAGTGCAGTAATTCAGCTATGCCCATATCTGTTCTAGTGAAATCAGGCTAAGATGCTCTATGTTTTCTCTTTTGCTAGGTAGTCTTGGAACCGTAGCTTCAGAAGGCTTCGATATCCCCCAGATTCATTGGACTTGTGTTGATAGACTTTGTCAGGTTAGAAATTCAGTTCAAGGGTAACCAGTTTTCCTTCGCCAGTGGTAAGGCAAAGAAGGGCCAAACAGGGTTCATTGGTTCATCTGATCCGACAGTTACCAGTCACATCATCAGTAGACCCGCGATGGCACAAGCTTCGGAAGAATTAATGGCCGTGATAGCAGCGTTAAATCAGGGAACTGCCGTGTAGGATGAGACTAATGCTGAAACGCAATGCCCATCTGGGGCATCTGCCTCACATCTAGCTTCGGGGCCCCAGCCGAACTTTAACCCACTTCCACCAGCTGAAAATTTGCAGGGTCCGGATCCCCAAGAAGGGTTGACTCAAGCTCAGGTGCTCAGACCCCTGGTGCAGCCTAATCAGAGGCTTTATTCCCTTGATGTTAATGTGCTCGATCTGACCGCGGTGAAAATTGCGAACCTTGAGAAGCAATTCAAGAAGGCACAGGGCCTTAACTCCATTCCCGACATTGAGGATGGGCATACCGAGTCTGCCGTACGGCTCCCAGACAGATTCAAAATGCCATATATTGACCGTTTAGACGGGTCTGGAGATCCAATGGTACATATCCGACTTTTCTTGGATGTCCTGAAGCCGATGGGTCTAACTAAGCCACAGAAACTCTCTCTGAATGGAAGAACCCTGTCGGGTGTAGCAGCCACTTGGTATGCTAAGTTGGAGGATAAAGTGAAGCAAGACTGGGAAGAATTGGCTGAGGCCTTTGTCGATCAGTATTCCTACAATACCTAAGTTGAAATGACCATGCAAGAGCTTGAAGCAACTCGCCAGAACCCAATAGAGCCTTTTGTGGAATTCGTTGCGAGGTGGAGAGCAAAGGCAGCACAAATGACAGATCGTCGCCCTTCTGAGAGGGATCAAGTGCAGATGATGGTGCGAAACCTCGAGCATGATATGTTGCAAAAGTTGATAGTCGCTCCGCTATTCACTTTCAAAAGTTTGCATGAACTAGGGGTTCAGATCGAGAATGCGTTTAACAGTGGGATCATTCCCAGAACAAGTGAAGCGACAATGAGGGCGATTTCAGGGAGTGCCAATGCTGGTAGTAGCGCTATTCCCAAACCCGCAGAAATCAATACAGTTGCCACAACCAACCCTTTTGCCAAACCAAGCCTACAAACCGTCGGCCCAGCCCGAGCTCAGGGTAGAACTTTCACCCCTCTCTATATGAGCCTGACTAGCGCACTAAATCCTGATGGAAAGAGGGTATCTCAAACCCCTTGATCCTCAACCTCTTCCTGACCCACTCCCAGCCAGACATAACCCCTCCAAGTACTGTGTGTACCATCAGCAGCGCGGTCATGGCACCGACCGTTGCTACCGCCTTCGTCATAAAGTCCAAAATCTCATCGACAATCGGACGATAGCTCCACCTTCAGACCCCAATGACCAAACATCTCCTGCCTACCTCAATCTTATCCATATACTGCCATCCACCTACGACCCCAGCATATACATCACCCCAGCCCATCTACCCAAGCCTGAGGTGTTTATCCCAAAAAGCATGGACTTATGCATGATGGGCACCTGAACCTCAATCATCTCAAACCCGTGAACCCACTACTTCTGAGCTGAAGAGAATGATCGAAGATCTTCAGAGAACTGTGACAAATTTGGCCTCCGGACATTGGCTCCGTCATCAACCACATCACATACCAGGGAGTTCATGTCAAAAGGTTCCCCAGTTTGGAACGGGCTGCATTTGAGGAATACCAATCCCTTGGCAAAGTGGAGGCGAGTGGAAAGAACAAGATAGGGGCAGACATGGATCCCCATGAACATCTTCTGTTGGCTGTTGAGGCTTTGAAAGCCGAGGGACTGAACAAAGAGCAAATGCTCGCAGTTGTTGCAAAAACTGTGGACGACATTTTCGCCACTCAAGTTGGGGGCAGTTTGAATCAAGGGGCAAGCCGAGAGAAGGGTCGTTGTATCAGAAATGTTCCTTTCAGCTATAATCCTGCACTCGGAAGAGATCAACAAACCAGGCCAGCACCTGCCAATCCATTTACTGGTGCGTCCAGCAAAAATCCACAAACCTTGAAGTACCGACCCCGAGGTCAGAGGGTCTTCCATGCCCTCTATATGCCTTTGTCCAAAGCTCTCCAAGTCCTTGTTGGACAAGGCCATCTCAAACCCCTTGAGCCTCGGCCTCTCCCAAATCCTCTTCCGGCTACGCATGATGCCGCCCAGTACTGTGCCTTCCATCAGCAAACTGGCCATACTACCGACAACTGCTTCTGTCTTCGCCATGAAGTACAGGATCTATTTAACAACAGGGTCATCCTCCCGCCGAGCTCAGCAAAGTATATCGGCACTAGATCAGTGAACTTGGGGGATAATGTGATGTGATCGGATGATGAACTACCTGCGGGCGGCACTCAATTAACTCCAGACGTGAGAATGGCACGCATTATTCTGAGCAATACGCAAACACCAGTTTTTGTGCTTTCTGACTTGGGTATTGAGTCAGTCTTGTTACTGAGTCAGTTGGGTTTGTCTTGTTGTACCGAGTGAGTCCTGTCTTGTTGGAGTCGGGTGATTTCGGGGGTGTTACCTCGGACATCACTTGCCTGTTTTGTGTTGGTCTTTTCATTTTCTTTTGAGTCTGTTTCTGCCTTGGAGCCAGTAATGCCAACAGATCTGAATGAAACAGCAGTGATTTTCACACTCTTGTATTTGCTTTGGCCGTGTGCCAGTTGTGCTAGAAAATTTGAATCAAACGGCAGTGCTTTTCGCCTACTTTTCTGTGCCTTGAATTCATTGCATTGACCTAAGTTTTTCAAAACCTTTTGAACACTGTGATGAAAACGAAGAGGAAAGAATTCCTCGGAATTTGCAAAAATTTGATCAATTGAGAGAAAGAGAGGCATGCTAAGCCCTTAATGAATGAAATCATGTTTTTAACGTGAGTACTGAGAAGGATCCTCGCTTGATCCAGATTGGTTCTACATTGTCTTCCGCCGAGCGATTAGTCGCTTTCTTAAAAGATTTCAAAAAAAAGTTTTGCGCAGTCCTGCGAAGACCTGTGTGGAATCACTCTTGAGATTGTGCAGCTTAGGATCGCTCTCAGCCTTGAGACTCGACCCCCCTTCACTTTCTGACCTTGAACCTTAACTCAGAATGTTCGACGGTCAACCGCAATGTGAGGCCTGTGTGGCCAGATTTGAAGCAGCCCTCGACCTAGGGGCAAAAAAATGTCAGATGTGCTCGGAGAGCCGAAGATGGATCATCCTGCAAATCAATGAAGACTGGAAAGAATGCCAAATCCCAGAAGTGAAGAAAGAAGAAAGTATTGCTGAAGAACAACTGAGTTCCTATCCACAACACTAGGGGCAAATTTAGCCCCCATGGGATGGACTCCTGCATCGTCAGCGAACAGCAGTCACTCTCCTAGATTTAGACGGATTTGAGATCTCAGAACCATTTGACATGGACCAAGCTACACTTTTACCCTTGAGAGGCTCGTTGGGCCTAAAAGCCAGAAGGGCGACCCAGGCAAAAGTTAGAGCAAGAAAAGAAGAAAAGAACAAAAAAAAAATGCAAAGAAAAGATGAAAAAAGAAATGAAAAGAATTGAAAAGAAGAAAAACAAAGCTCGTAAGGTTGAAAACCCGCAACAGGAACCTTGGCAAAAGTTAGAGCATAAAAAGGAGAGGTTAAATACCCGAGTGTACCTTAACCCCGAACTACGTGAGGCTTGATTCCCATCTTTGGGATACGTAGGCAACTTCATTCTGAAGTCCAGCCGCAAAACACTTCAAAATTCGACTGTGTCCATGTAATGGTTTTGATCATCTTTGCTTTCTCTGAATCTGAGAATTTGGTTGTGTTCGTCACTCTGAGGACTGACTACAATGCGCCGCGGTGCTATCCAAACAAGGGGCAACTTTCCGTTGCCATTCAATACGCTGCGGTGCCGTTCAAACAAGGGGCAACTTTCCGTTGCCAAGAAGCTCTCTTCAAGCAGGGGGCAATTTTCCTTCGGATCTGAAGTTGTGTATCTCAAGAGCGGGTTCCGTGCTCGTTGAGCAGTGGCTGTTTGCAAAAATAGTTTTTGAGAATTTTTACTGAGGTTGACTATTTTCTCGAAAAGTATACCATTTTTCAAAACTGGACCATTTTCTTGGACCCAAAAAAGGAAAATTTTCAGTGCTCATAGCCTGACTTGCATGATTTTAAATCAGAAAATTGAACAAGCATGTTAATCTAACTCTCATTTTGGTCAAAATTGTCTTAGTAGAAAGCTAAAAATAAAAAAATGGTCGAAATGATGAACTAGGGGCACAGTTGAGTCAGGTGTTCTGTCTTTTCCCCATTGCCACAATACTTGCCAAGAAGGGCACTCTATCTGCCAGAAAAGGGCACAACTGAAGTTAACAGCAAAAGGGCTGAAAGCTCTTTTACCCTCCGAGCAACGAGGTATCAAGCCAAGTGCGAAGCACGAACTGGAATGGATCAAGATATTCCACTCCCTCATCTGGACAGATCTGATCACGTCCAAACTCCCCAGCAGAGCATCGTCAACCGATGTCAGCTGCAGATTTGCTACACACCCAATTGTAGCACAGCCCCTCTGTGGAAGAAACTCACTAGCTGCGTGCAGAAGAAGAAGAATCTAGCGGAATGCTAGGGGCAAGAGCCCACAGCTTTCTGTTTATCCATCAACCACCCAGGGGAGGGATTTAAAACGAGAGATTAAAGAATAGAGAGGTGTGCACTGAGAGAAAAAGTGAGGAAATGGCTTTTTCAGAAAAACAGAGCTTGAGGGCCGAGTGATATGAGAATCACAAATGAGAAAGGATGGGAAACAATACCCGGAGAAACTGGCTCCTCGTGCACCGAGAGGTCTTTCGCCTTTGTAACACAGCTGAGTGTTGTGTTTGTGCGTTTTGTTTGTCTCATTTATTGTTTTAAGTCGTTTGAGTGTTAGCAAATGTGTTTAGGTCATTTTACCTTGTTTTTCCTTTGTTGAGTTGTGTTTAGGTCGTTCTACCTTTGTTTTCCATTATTGAGTCGTTTTGGCTGTGGTCAGTTGTAGGCTCAATACCCGGTTGAGAACCCTTTTCTCATTTCAATTTCAAAAATCGTTTTGTGCTCAGAGTGCCGTGTCGTTCTCCACATTTGTGCAAAATAGGATTGGTTCTTTCATAAAGCCGCAGGGTTCAACCCAGGTCATGTCAGAATAGTAAAACAAGGACCTATCTGAAGCTATTTATGTTCCAGACTGCAAAGCAAAAGAAAAGAGGGAAAATTTGGAGCATCTTAGCATGTTTCAACTTTAGCAAAATCCGAGATTGCAATCCAGGTGCACCTTCTCAGGCCTCGCTATTTCTCTGGAGTATGAGTGTATCTCGACCCCAAGTGTAAGCCTGCTTCAAGTTAGAATGGCAGTCCAAACAGCACCCGAGGGTTTCACATGCAGATGTTATCTCTCGCCAATATGAACATAGTGTGCCCTTTTTGAGCTGAGTGAGTTGCGAAGTCCTCTAAGAGGCAAATTAGAGGCACCAGAGTACATATTTGATGCTCCTCTATTGCATAGAATGTGAACTTTCATATACACTGTTGTTGCATGCGTACCGCGCATTGTTATGATTCATGCATAGAATATACTTGCTTTCGATTCCGCATAGAATATGCTTTGCTTGATTCATGCATAGAATATGCTTGCTTTCGATTCCGCATAGAATATGCTTTGCTTGTTTCATGCATAGAATATGCTTGCTTTCAATATTGCATAGAATGTGCTTCCATACTTGCATAGAAAATACTCGTATCTTTGCATGGAAAATGCCCCCATACTTGCATAGAAGATGCATTTTATCGCACTTTCTTGTGCATTTTATCTCGCTCGCACTGTCTTGTGCACTTACACTCTGTATCTCACTAGCACTGTCTTGTGCATCTTGTGGTTGTATCTCACTCGCACTATCTTGTGCATTTCAAATCACTCGCGCTGTTTAGCGTATCGCGCTGTTTAGCATATCGCACTGTCTTGTGCATTTCAAATCACTCGCGCTGTTTAGCGTATCGCACTGTCTTGTGCATTTCAAATCACTCGCGCTGTTTAGCGTATCGCACTGTTTTGTGCATTTCTAATCACTCGTGCTGTTTAGCGTATCGTACTGTTTTGTGCATTTCTAATCATTCGCGCTATTTTGCGCACCTCAATTGCACTGTTTTGTGCAGTTTATCATTCGCGCTATTTTGCGCACCTCCATCGCACTGTTTTGTGCAGTTTACATTCGCGCTATTTTGCGCATCGCACTGTTCTGTGCAATTTATCACTCGCGCTATTTTGCGCACCACAATCGCACTGTTTTGTGCAGTTTATCATTCGCGCTATTTTGCGCACCTCCATCGCATGTCTTGTGCATTGCATTCATCACGCTATTTTGTGCTTTGCATATCACATCGCACTATCTTGTGCATTTCAAATCAATCGCGCTGTTTAGCGTATCACACTATTTTGTGCATTGTATCATTCGCGCTATCTTGCGCACCTCACTTGCACTTGTTAGTGTATTGCATCGCGCTATCTTGCGCCGTGACCATTACTTGCATTGTGCATGCATTTTATCGCGCTATCTTGTGCACCTCACCTTTAGCATCGCACTGTTTTGTGCATTCACCCTACTCGCACTATTTTGTGCACCTTTAGTTCGCACTGTCTTGTGCACTCACCTGGTCCAGGAGACCTTAAATCCTCCGGTCTAAGGAGACCTTAAATCCTGCATCATTATTCGCGCTATTTTACGCATCGCACTTGCATTTATTCGCATCATCTCGTGGCACTTTCCGGTCTAGGAGACCTTAAATCCTCTAAAGGTGCAATTCCTTTGGTGTTTGTCGTGCCCGAATGACTTTCGATGGTCTGGTATAGCCACCTACCTGTGTTAGTAGTGAGTTCCTAGGAGACCAACTGAGACGGTGGAAACTAGAGTTCGAACGGCTTATGCCTAGAACGCAAAGGTTCGGGATTTCCGAGACTAAAGTCTGGTTTAAATACCCAGGGGTATATCCTCGGCTTGAAATCTGTATGGCAGCCCCATAGATTGAGATAGCATATGTATGCGCCTCAATTCTGGATACCGAATCAACCTAGTCTGTCACCCTGTTGGAGAATAGGGAAAGCTGCGACCATAGTCAGGGAGAAAAGTAGTACATGTGGTTCAAGTGAGAAGAAGAGGAAGATTCCCACATTAGCATGAGGTAGGACATTGTCGAGGTAAGTCATTGCCAATTGCCCCTGTAAGGTACCTTCCTTTTCCTAGCTATCACATTGCATTTTAGTCATTACAGTGCATTACATAAATCCTGAATTTTCAAAACCGGCTTCGCGTAGCGTATAAGTCCAATTTTCAAACCGGCTTCGCGTAGCGTATAAGTCCAATTTTCAAACCGGCTTCGCGTAGACTATAAGTCCAATTTTCAAACCGGCTTCGCGTAGCGTATAAGTCCAATTATCAAACGGCTTCGCTTAGCGTATAAGTCCAATCTTCAAACCGGTTTCACGTAGCGTATAAGTCCAATTATCAAAATCTTTCCACATATCATTTTGCATCCTGCCCCTGAACTACGCTGGTTTGATTCCTTGTAAAAGGATACGTAGGCAGCCTGCGAGCGCAACCGTTTATTTGTCTATATTTTGTTTGTTTGTCCAAGTCTTCGGCCTTGTCAAAAATGGGTCGTCTCTGGGCTTTGACATTCACTCCCG
>JAPPVO010004146.1:0-48726 GCA_030407325.1 Camellia japonica | reverse complement strand
ATGGAGGCTTGTAAGGTGGAAAAATTTGTCCATGGAAGGGCAAGCCTTAATTTCTCTGTCCAAGAAAGAGTGGGAGGAGAAGAAGGAGTAGATGTTCTGCTTCAGAAGATGGAGAAGGTGTGGATGCTTCTATTCTAGAAGGTGAAAAAGGAGGATATGGCGCAGGAGCGGAAGGAACAAAGGCATTAATATAGTCGAGCCAGTCAGAAGAGCAAATTTTTGCCTTCTTAGCCAAAAATGAAGGAGTATACCCTTGTGATTCCTCCAGATGCCGGGCAGTGTGCATTGTCCTTGTGGGCATAGAGGATGTTACCAGGCCACAAGCAGATTCTCCTCCAAACTACGTCGGAGGTCAATAGGCACATAAGGATAGACCACAGAGCTTCGAGCGTAAGAAGGAAAATGTAAAGGGTCAGTGAACTCAACAAAATGGTGATTAATTCGTTCCCTCAAGTCCCAGGACTCAGGTGCTGACCAGTTTGTCCATCCGGAAACCCCAGAAGATGAAGAAGTTGTAGCTTCATCCCAAGTAGAGGTTTGTGAAGAAGAACTCCCTAAGTCCATATTTGCAACTTGTTGAAGCAAAGGCTTGAGAGTAGTTCGTTCAAAGTACAAGGGGAGTTTAGAGGAAGAACTTCTTGTATCTGTAAATTTGTAAATCAAAGGATTAAGGGCAATGTGTTCGTAGTTCAAAGGTTGATAATCTGCAAAGCCTCCATGACCTGCATATAGAAGGGCGGGTAAAGGTGGCTAATGAATGCGTGGAGATTCTTTCGAGGGGAAACAACATTACTCAATGACTCTTCGTATGCTTGATCAGTTAGAGTGAGAAGTTGATTGAACCATAGTCCGTTCGAATGCTGAAGGTATTGAGATGTTCGATAAATTGAGAGTTAATGCAAATGATCATCAAATAGGTGACGGTTGTGTTTCCTGAAGATAGATTCCATGCACATTCCAAAGAGCGGGAAAAGCTTTTGATCCACTAATATCTCCAAGTGTTGGGTATATTAGTGCGGGGGGTAATGTTGGCTACATATTTTGTAAAGCCAAATCATAATTCGACACATGGCAGATTAAGGGTATTATGGGAAGAAAATTCAAGTTCTCGATCCTGATCGAACACGTGGCAATGAACATTGGTTCTTACGTGATCTGAGTAGCACTAGATCCGTAAAGAGATACAAAGTGACGTGGCTTCAACGGTTACTCTTATTCAAATTCAAATACAGGAGGGAAGCTCAACTGCAAGGGATGGCGTAATGGGACTACTTCTAAGGCAGCATGATCAGCGATCATGGAGGAGCAGTTCGACAGTCTGAAGTGCAGTTCGAAGGTCATTTGACAAGTATAAATAGCAGGGAAGCCCTCAGAAAAAACCCCCAGACTCAGATCATACAAACCAGTCTTTACTTCATATTTTCCTTTCCAGTTTACATTTCTTATTCTTTAAATACCTGCACTTTAATACCAGCACTGTACTTCGATTCATAGGAGTAGTTTCAAGTAGATTCAAGTAGACTGTTGTTGTAAACCTCTTCGAGGCTGAGTTTGAACTATTGTAAGTGTTCATTTTAATGAAATACTTCGATTGTTCTTCATAATTAACTGTTATTTCTTTTAATTTCTTCTAAGTTAAGCCACCAGTAAAAGTCCTCTTCATTGAGGCTGAAAGAACTAAAACACAATCGTCTGATAATTGGTTGGCAATTATAATTTCTGTAAGGACTGATTGATCCTTGCTGGCACGCTCGCATTTACAAAATTACCCTTTGAAAAGCCAAAAAGCCAACAATCTTAGACGAAATTGATGAAGTGGAGCCAGCCAAGAAGTTTTGAGAGGGCCAGCCAGCCAGCCACAGAGAAGGCCAGCTGTTCGCACGCTACCTACACAAGCCACACGTCCGATACATCGCGTCGACACACGATTAGCAACTACTATTTATTTCTTTACTTTCCAGCCAACCTATCAAATGAATGGCTTTTCAATTCATTCATTACTCGACACACACACTCTCTCTCTACCTATTATACCTAATTTTATACGTATAAAACAAAACAAATAGATAGAGATAGAGAGAGAGAGAGAGAGAGAGAGAGAGAGAGTGTGTTTTTTGAAGACGAAAATGGCGTGGAAGAGCAGTGTGAGAGAACTGAGACATCTGATTCACCTGTTGTTGCCTCTCTTCATCCACTGGATCGCAGAGGAGATGACCGTTTCTGTGCTCGTCGATGTCACCACCAGAGCCCTCTGTCCCGGCGAGTCCACTTGTTCCGAAGCTATTTACATCAACGGCGTTCAGCAGACGGTACTCTCTCTTTCTCTCTCTCTCTGTTGCATTCCCTTCGTTTGGTTCCTCGGAAAGTGGAACATAAGAAATGAGGAGAAATTTTTTTTTTCTTTTCCTGATATTTCTGTGCAACCAAACAGAGCTTCAATTTTTTCCTTTCATACTTCTAGAGTTGATATTGATCCTTGTATTATTCCTCTCTCTATAGAAATTGTTCTGTATATTATATGTATGTATATATATATATATTTGATTGAAATTGGTTGTACGTATCGTCTTAGTGTGCTCGTCCGCCTGTATGCTTAGGAATATGGAATTTCATGAGACAGTTATTTGGCTACTGAGAAAATTCTAAGGTTTGAAACTAAGATGATTTTGGTGACGAAGAGGACTAATGCGAAACTTTCTAATCTCATCCTTAGAGCCACGTTCTTTCTTTGTTTTGTTTTTCAACTTTAATTGTTAACTGACATGTTAGATAAATAATTGTAAACAACAGATATCATATTTTATTTCAAACTCTCCAAAGGAAGTTATTTTTTTAGAACATTATTTTTCATATATCACTTAAATAATAACTGTTTGGAGTTATTGGATGTGTTTGGTTTGGTTTTGAGCAATAAATTTTTAAAAAAAATTTGAGGAGAGAGTTTAGAATTTTTTTAATTTATTTGGTTGTATATTTTGAAAATAGTTTTAGAATATGGGAGTTTGGGATAATTTGATATTTTGTTATAATTGAATAGATGTATACGAGAGAAAAAGTGAAGGAGGGAGAAGAGAGAAAAAATGATTGAGTGATGTGTAAAAAAAATAAATAATTTTGAATTTTTTTTTCAAAATCACTAATTAAACAAAATTTTTAATTTTTTTTTTTTAAAACTACTTTTTCAAAAACAAACTAACAAGCCATTATATTTTACAATAGTTGATTCCCATCTTACAAAAAAAAGGATAAGGAGATGGTTTCTTTCCGGTCGGCTTCAATCGGTTCCGTGGACCCTACTTTTTTTAGGAGATGGTTTCTTTCCGGTTGGCTTCCAACTGTTCCGTGGGCCCTACTTTTTTTTAAGGAGATGGTATGTTTGATTTGCATTTGAGAGATGAGTTTTAGAAAAAAAAATTTAAAAAAATTGTTTGGTTTAAGTTTTTCTTAAAAAATTTTCAAAATTACTTTTTCTCTCTTACACATCAATCAATCACTTTTTCTCTCTCCTCTCTCATTCTCAATTACTTTTCTATCACACACATTTACTCAAATTTTTCCAAAATATTAAATTATCCCAAACTCTCAAAAAAACAACTCTCCCAAAATATACAACTAAACAAACTAAAAAAATTTCTAAACTCCTTCCAAAATTTTTTTAAAACACAACTCTTCTAAAGACAAACCAAACAAGCCCTGTTTTTTTACGGTCGGCTTCAATCCGTTCCGTGGGCCCTACCTTTTTTATTTTCTTTTGATTTTACCACATTATAATTACTACAGTAGATTGATGTTTATTTCTATAGCCATTAACAAAAATGTCAACCAAGGGTGAATGGCATTATGGTTAAGATTTGGGGTTTAAGTATCAAGGTCATGAGTTTAATTCTTTTTTCTTTGGGCCAATCACTTAGGTGAAGCATAGTTGGTTAGGATGTTGGACTTCAAGTTGTCTAATTAGCACTTGGTGTGGGTTCAATGTTTCCTTGCTGTGCGAGTCTTGATTTAAGCAGAGTTTGTTTTGGGAGATCGGGGTAAGTTCTCAAGTTATAGTCTCTTCGCTCGAAACGGCTAACAGGACACCCTGGTGATCTCTGCAAGGGGCGCTGCCTTAGACCTGTGGGAGGATAAGGAGGATTTTCCTATAACAAAAAAAAAAAACAAAAAAACAAAAATGTGTTGGAATTTTAACACATGAGCTCTAAAGGAGGGGATGTACTCCATTCTATGAATGTAATGTTGTAATTATTTATTTAATTTTTATTTTACCTTTGTCACATTATTAGAATTTTTTTTAGATTTTAAAATTTAGAACTGTCTATCATTGTTCTTTTGAATCCTATTTTTAATAAAGATAATTAAAAATATCATTATTTAATTTTAAGGGTAAAGTCGTAATTTGATAAAATATAAATTAATTTGATAAAAATAAATATTAAAAAAATATTTTTGGATTTTTAAAAATAATTTCTATCTATCAAAAATAAAATTATGTAAAATTGATAAATCTTTTATTTATTTATTTATTTTTACCAAATGAATTTTTATTATGCGTTTTTTGTGATAATCATGTAATGGATGATTGTTTTTATTTTCATTAAATTAGTTTTTTTTTTAAAGTCAAATATAACAATTACTTTGATATTATTATTAAATTAATCTATTAAATTCAAAAATCCAAAATTAAAAGCATTTCATATATTCAATACATCGATTATATAAGCCTAGCAACCACTTATTACATTATCATTATTCAAATAGATGACAAAAATTAATTTGGTAAAATAAATAAATAAATAAATGTGTAAAAAATTTATTAATTTTACATAACTCTAACTTTGATGGGTAAAAATAATTTTTTAAAATTGAAAAATATTTTTTTGACATTTATTTTTGTCAAATTAATTTATATTTTATTAAATTGACAATTTTGTTCTCAAAATTGAGCAATGATATTTTCAGTTATCTTTATTTGGAACAAAATTCAAAATTTAAGGTGAAATGCGTCACAATTAAAAGTCAGGGACCAAAGTGACACAAATCTCAAACTATAGAGACTATTAATATAATTTTCCCTTAAATAAAATATATGTATATTTTATTCACATTTCACTTAATTTTTTCATTTCTTTTTCTGAAGGGTCGTTTGGCAATTATTTTTTTAATTGACTTTTTTTATTTTTTGAACCTGATACTTTTTTGTTTATTTGATTTTTTTGTTTGGCTTTTTTGGAATGGCAAATTTTGGAATGTCAATTTTTTTAGTTTTGAAATGACAAATTTTTTTTTTATCATTTTGTAATTTTTGACTTTTTAATTAATTAAATTTTTTTTTTGTTATTTTGTGATTTTTTACCAAACCGGGGCTAAATCCATTCCAGCCGAGTCAATAGCTTTGAATGCCTCCTGATCCGAGTCAATCTGATTGTCATTTTGCCAAGTTGTTCCCTTCATATTTTTGTAGTTGATCTTGGTCCTTGTGTACTCTCTCTCATGTCGAAATTGGTGGTCGTATCATCTTGGAAGAGGGGTTGCGATTAATTGGAGGATTACATATCTAATGGTTGATCCTCTCTTATTGTTGATCCAGTTAAAAATGTGTTGACATGTTAAAATTTATTTTAATAATTTGAATCATTTATTTTTATAAATTTGTCAAAAAAATAATTCATCTAAAGATTTAAATTAATTAAATATCAATAATTATATGATTGGATTACATTAAGGTCAGGTTAAGATTGGACTCATAGTCTGTAAAACCCACCTAGAAAGTGTTTGATTGGTGATATGAGTGAGGGGATTGATCATCTCCTTAGATTAGTAATCCCCCTATGCTGTAGGACTAACAAAGCTATGAGAAGGTTGGGCTAGAAATTGAGTGAGGGGATTAATAAATTTTTAAATAATTTTTAAGTGAAAAATATATTTTTAGAACAAAAAAATAATAATTATAATATTAAAAAAATATTAATACTATTTATAATATTACTAATTTGGTGTTATACAAAAATACTCTTTATTCTATATCTCTAGCCTAATACTATCACACTAATAATCTTTTCACTAGGCCTCGTTTGGGAACAGACTAATTTAGTAACTTTTTAGCTATTTGGCTAAAATATGAGTTAAAAAAAACTAGTATGTTTGGGATAACTTTTGGCTTTTTACGAAAAGATGTGCAAAAAGTAGAGAGAAAGAGAATCTTTGACTTTTTGGTATGGGTTGTTGGCTTTTTGGCTAATTTAATAACTTTTTGACTTTTTGGCTAAAAAGGAGGGTTCCCAAACGAGGCCTTAATCTCATCGTATTCTTAATCTCCTCCATCCTATAGATCCAAACAAACATATCCTAATAGTTGATTGGCTATTTTTTTTTTCAAAATAAATATAATTTAATTTTTTGTACATATTTTTTTAACAAATTAAACAATTTAAATAATTAAAGGGAAACTACATGTTGGGGAGAGCGGAAAAAAATTATCAATTATCAATACTTGAGGGGTGTAAATGACACTTATACTTTCATAATTTTTCATTTACACCCTATCATTGATATATTTACAACTCTTATGTGTTGATAGTTTTTTTTTTTCCCTCGAATGTGCATATAGTTCTCCAATAATTAAAGTGGATTTTGAATATACCGTCCAAACGTAACAACTGGACCAAGTATGGTCATGATTAGGATGACTCATAGGTTTCTAATTTCTATCTTCCTAGTTTCTTTCTCAAAGATACTTTTGTTTTTCAGCTCTTATTTGTCTAATGACATTGACTAATTAATAAAATATTGAACTCCATGAATAGTGGTAGTGTCCGATTAGATAAATAAATAATTAAATATTGTTTTGGGCGGCAGGCACTCCAGATGTCATTTTGTTGGGTTTCACAATTTTTTATTCCAAAGCTCTCTAAGAAAGTTACTTCTTACAAGTATTTGTTTTTAATGATCGCTAAAGTCTTGTTTAGCATAATTTATTTTAGTTTATTTTTTTATCTTTTTATTTTTTTAAATTATATTAATTAATATCTTTTTTTTATTTTTTTTACATATTTTTTTTTTTTATAAAAAGTCAAAAAGTACACTTATTTAGAATATTTCACACCATCCCTGTTTAGTTTTAATTTTTTTTAATTTTAATTTTAAAAAAATCGGATTTTTGTGTTTTTATAATTTTTTATTTTTAGTGAATATTTTTGAAATTTTATTTTTTATTTTACTTTTTTTAGATGTATTTTAGTTAGATATATCTAAATAGTAAAATATATGTGAAAAAATATTTTAAAATATTAATAAATATACAAAAATACAAAATATGTTGAATTTTCATATACATGTTTTATATTTTTGGTATTTAATAAATTTTTAAATTTTTTTTTACAAATATTATACTTTTTAAGTGTATTTATGTTAAGTGTCTAAAAATTAAAAAATTACTTAAAATATTAAAAAAATTTAATAAACAAAAAAATATAAAGACGAAAAAATAAAATTTTCTTAAAAGTAAAATTTGAAAATAGAAACCAAACAAAGTGAACACTATTTACTTTAAATTATAATAGTCTGGTTGGTAAAAATAAAAATATAAATAATACTTTGGCGTCGTGATTTGTCGGCATATGTTTGTTTGATAAATTTGGTATATACTTTTGAGGGGAAAGAGATTGATTCGAATTGATGCTTCAACCGTGAGATTTTGGATATGCTTCTCTTCCCTTAGGGTGTAAGTCTGGGCTGTGGGCCTACCACATGGTTGGATTCATTTATTTGTCGATTACTTATTCATTTAAAAACTAAATTAATTTAATAATTATAATTACATAAATTTATGAAGATTAATTATATCCATCTCCCTTCAAATTTTTTATGATTACAAGAACTTCTTTTATGATTTTTAAAATTACACTATTATTATAGAAATGTTTAGTTAATCGTAAAGGTATACTCTTTAACCTTTTTACCCATTTGTGCATGTGATTCTTGGTAAAATTGGTCTTCATATATATGAGACTGTTTTGAATCATTAGTTTCACTATAATGTTTTCATTTGATGGTGTTGCCGGTGGATGAGGGATGTGAGAGGGAAGTGAAGATGGTTAAAGAAGATGCGAGGTGTTTGGTTGCGAGGATATAATTGGGTTGGGTTGTTTCGTTGTTAGGATATTATTGGGGTTGGGTTATTTGGTTATTAAGAAGTCAGGGTAATTTTGGTATCCAGTTATCATATTTGTTGAGTTAAGAAATTTATGTTAGGACTCTTAATAGTGGGAGATTTGTGTATATTGTCTGTAAAAATAAGAGAGAATATTGTAATTTTAGAATTACAGGAGACGTTCTTATAATTATCAAATACTTTAAGCAAAGTCTGTGTAATTAACCCAATTTATTATATTTGTTTTAAAAAATAATTTATTTTTTATATCATACTCGTCATTTACTTTTTTTTTAAGAAAAATATAATAAAATTTTGTAATTATAATTATTTAATCAATCTGTTTTTTTAAAACAAATATATTATATATCACATTGTTTAAGTGAGACTTGGATTGGAGAGGAAATTAACCTTTTGAAGATATTCAATACCGCATAAGTATCCTAAGCACCATTATGCAAAGACTATAATTAATAGATTATCGAGGAGCTTTATTTGTTGAGTGCTGCTATATGTATTAATTAGTGTATATTAGTTATGTCATTATTATGATCTCATTTATTATAAAATTACAAATATAAAAAATATCTTAAATTATGTCACATTATCAATTAATACACTAACTAGTGCACTAAGGCCAAGTTTGACATACCTCAAATAATCTATCTTTTTATCTTTTTATATTTTTTCCATCACATCACCTCTCTACTTTTCTGCATAACTTTTCATAAAAAGATAAAAAGTAAACTTATTTAGGTCATTCCAAACAATTCCTAATTAGTACGTATAGCATTAATCTTATTTGTTAATGATACAATGCTTTGGTAAAAGTATGTTACTGTATTAGCTTTATATTCAATTTTTACTCAAAATGAAATATCTTTTAGTTGGAAAGTGAAGTGTATATTGATGAATTTCTGCGAAATTTTTCATCAAAATGAAAGAGCGTCAAGCTGATATAAAGTTTATATTGCGTTGGTTTGGGAAGTTTGGTTTGGAGTTTTTTTTTGTTAAAGTAGTCATAAAAAATAAAATAAATTTTTTAATCTAATAAGATAAATATTATATTTAATTTATAATCATTATATATTTTTTTTTATAAAAATTAAAAAAGTTAAAAAAATCTATTTCAAATGAAATTTTTTAATTTTTAGTTAAAATAAAAAAAATTAAAGAGCAACTTTTTCAAACGAAGGCATTAAATGATGAATGTTTCCCGTAGTCATTAATTTGTTTTTTGCATCACAACACAACTTGCGTTAGATGGAAGAGTATTTTGTCTTTTTGCAAGTTTGATTGATCGATACCAAAGAGTGGACAAATGTTCTATCATGTCACAATGGCAAGTTGGTGTTGGTGGACCATGTATGACATAGGTGAGGATTTTAGGTATCGTTGGGCAAACTTGGCTTTTTTATTTATTTATTTTGACTTTTTTAGTTTGAAGTTTTTTTGTTCCTTTGATTTTTTTAACTTTTTGACATTGAAATGATAAAATTGTCTTTCACTTAGAAATAATATTTTTTTGATTTTTTTGTTTATATATGGGTCAATTTAGTAATTTTGTATTAAAAATGTTTTGTTATTTTGTGATTTTGTAGTTTTTTTTTGTCCTTATGTGTTTATTTAGTCCCAATATATTTACCAAACCAAGGCTTAGAGCAAGGATTCCCTCATTGACTCCCGTACTTGACTCCCTATTTGATAGGTTATTGGGTCTATTTTTGGATTCAATTTCGATGATCTGAACTGTTTACATTTTAGAATTTGTCATACTGTAAAAAATCAAATTGATGGAGTATCAGAAGAATTAAAAATCATTTATTAAAAAAAAATTAATAAACAGTTTTATTGTTTAATAAAATTTTTAGTTCATGTGGTTTTTGATATTCGATCGACTTAATTTTTTGTAGGCATGATATACATGACAAATTTTAAAATGTGAATGGTACGAATTATTAAAATTAAACCCAAAAGTCGGCCTAATGCCCATCGAGTAAGAAATTAAGTAGGGTAGGAGGGGATTCTTGCTCAGGATTTTAATCCACTTGTGTCGAAGCCATCTGTTCTTTTAGACTTCTGGTTGGGTTGCATCATCACTGTCAATATTTTCTACCAAAAATGTTTGGTAATTCTAAAATAAAAATTTTAAAAGAACTTTGATGGGCGGGATTGTGCGTTTGTGTTTGTGTTTTTGTTTTGTTTTATTTTTTTATTTTTTTTCATTATCACGTAAGTAAAATTGAAATTAAAACTTTATTTCAAAGCTCTTATCATTTTCGTATTTTTTACAACAAGAATGATACATTCACACAAATTTACTTGCTTGAATTTGTTTGAATAAATATTTTATCAATAAAATATTCATTCATAAAGTCTCTAGGGTCTTGTTTGTCATAATCTAAAAAATTAAAAAGTCAAAAAATCACTATCCTATTTAAGTCACATCATCTTATTTAAATCATATCACCTCTATATCAAATCACTTAAAACTCAACCCATAACTAACTTATATTTCATAAAAAGTTAAAAAATATACTTATTTAGATTATCTCAAACCACTCCCTAGCAGGCAGGGAAAGTGTAGACATTAGGTGGCCATGCCCCTGCTTTAGGCTCAATTACTTTGTGTATGTTATTATTTTTATAAAGATAATTTCATTCAGTAACGATAGAGATTCCATAAAATATAATTTCATAATCTCTAAAATGATTTGAACTATTCATGTCATTATCAGATATAGAAAAAAAAATTTAAACACATTAATGGTCAATACATCAATGGGGGTCGTGGGGGTTCTCCTTTGTGAGGGTCCCAAACATTTTCTAATTTCATTTCAATGGAGATTTGAAAAATTATTTTTAAATTAATTATAAATTTTATAAGTATTAAAAAAATAAAATTATAATTTTTTTCATAAATATGTAACTAAATTGAGAAAATTTCGCCCTTCTTTATATCTATTTTTATGTGTATTGACCCCCCAACTGATAAATGCCATATTTCACTTTCTTACTTTTTATTCTGCTTTTACCCTATCCATTTCATGACTCCCCTTTTTCTTTTGACTCTTATTTCATTTCTTATTCTTTCTTTTTTAGATTCTCCCCTTCTTCGTCTTCTTCTTTTTGGCAACTCCATATCAGAACAATTATATTATGGTGATTACATTTTATACCTAATTTTTTCTATCATGTTAATATTATTATAATATTAGTTTTATGAGTTCTATCATTCATGTTGTTGCTAATGCAATAGTATATTATATTATATGATAAACAAAATGTGATAAACTTTTCTTCTTCTTTTTTTGTGTGTATATTTTGTAATTTTGATTTTTTGTATAGTGGTTACTACTTAAGTGACCACCTCCTACAATTAATAGGTTTGTCAAAATAAAAAATGCAATTTGATCAATAAATGAAATCTCAATTTAAAAAAAAATAATTTAATCTATATAAAATGAATATGTTTTTATTTTAACTTTTGGCCCATTCAAAAATGAAATCCTGATTCCATTTCTGGTAGAAGAATTGACCAAATCACCTTTTTAAAACTATAAAAAAAAATTAAAAAATAATTTTTTTTGTAGTTTTAATTAACTTTATAGTATGGAATTTATTTTTTCTTCTATTTTTTGTAATTAAAATTCAGATTTATTCACAACTTTTATTATTAGGTTTTTTTGGACAATGATGTTTTTTTGTTTGTGTTCAGTCCACACCAAGTGGAGTGAATAATGCGGTTGGGCCCATAATTCAATTTTTTTTAATCTTTACGTCCTTATGTTTTTACATTATTTACAAAAATATAAGATTGATATGATAATTATAATTGTATGATTTTATTATATTTGTTTTTAAAAAAAATAATAATAAATATATTCTTGAAAATAAACCATTCACTTTTAAAAGTCAAATATGATAAAATTATGTTATGATTAACAAATTAATTTAAGGGGCAATTATAGCCCAGTGGAGTTTGAAAAAATAATTACATATTAATGAAAAAATTTATAATTTTAATTATTAATATTTATAAAGTTTATCACTAATATGTATTTATTTTTATAAAATACTACTGATTTGATATTCTCTCTTAATTTAATTATCTAAACATTTATAAAATACTACTGATTTGATATTCTCTCTTAATTTAATTATCTAAACATTGAGCCACAAATGAATAGTTTAAATTGTGGTGGGCCCAATGAGTATATAAATTTGGGATAAATTGCACTACCCCCTTCAATTATTATTCCTATCACTTTACTGCCTGAACTACATATTGTAATACTTAATTCCCCCTCATCTACATTATTATTATTATTATTATTTTAAAGTTGGACCTTTGTGATGAAAATACCCTTTTATCTATAAACTAAATTACATTTTATCTCCTTGAACTATCACTCAATATCACTTTACCCCTCAACTAAAAAATGTTACTTGTTGCCACTTTGAATTATAAATTTGTATCAATGTTTCTTGAATAGATAAAAAAATTGACATATGACTTGCACATGACATCTCAAATCGAATGCCTAAAGGCTAAAATGACACTATTAGTTTGTTTGATAATTACTTTTTAGTTTTTTTTTTCGTTTTTTTTAATTATACTTTTTCATAGTTTAGTTATTTTATTTTATTTACGTTTTAGGTACATCAAATCTAGATGTATCTAAAAAGTAAAACACTTATGAAGAATCAAAATAAAAACTAAAAACTAAAAATTCATTAAAGATTAAAAATAAATAAATAAATAAAAAAACCCGAAAATATACTAGTTGAGGAGTAAAGTGTGATTTGCCCATAAATTTGACAGAAGCTTATTCCTTACTATAAGGGGCCTTAGGTGACAACCTCAACATGCAAATGGTTCGGCGCCCTCCTAGTAGTTTAGAGCATAGCCAAATTTGTAGTAATTGAGATGAATAAGCAAAAGAGGGTTGTTATATATTACTCCATAAATTTCATCCATCTTTCACCTATTCACGCAACAAACGCTATGTATAATGTAGGATGTATTATAACCAAAAAATATTAGATTGATCTTACATGTGAAGATAGTGGTTGTTGTGCGAATCCATATAGCAGGTGAAAAAAATTGACAAATTCATCTAGATCTAGTGACAAGTAACCATTTTTCACAAGAAAAAATAAAATATGGAGGTGTTTAGGCAGCCCATTGGAAGGGTGCAGGGACCCTGCTCACCCAGGTTGGACAATTGTTGATTGAATTTCAAAATGATGTATGCAACTAATAATGATAGTGATGATCATAAATGAGCATGACTTTCTTTTTTGTATGTTGCAACTGAATTTTATTATGGATTTTGAATTTCTTTCTACTTAAAGGTTGTAGGAATTTTCAAGATGGTGGTCCTTCCAATCCTAGGCCAACTTGCTGATGAGTATGGGCGAAAACCACTGCTCATTCTCACTTTATCTACAACTATAGTCCCTTTTGGTATGTTTTCTATGAACATTTGTACATTGACCAAAACTTTATGTTGAAGAATTCCAACTGCATTTGATGTTAGTATCTGCATTTAGCTGTGAAAATTTCCTTTGGTACATACTAGAGTGGTGATACTTGAAAGCTAAGAATCACGAAGAGGTTTGTCGTGTTGCACATGTATATTGGACATGACACATGTGTATATTAATGTTCTACAATTATTTTCCATTTTTCATAATGCAATTGTTTCATGTTGTTACATGAATGATGATTTTTAAGTTATGGAATATATGGCATTTTAATTTTAACTAATGTTATGTTGCTTTTATTTTACTTTTGAACAAATTATTAATGCGTCATAGGCGTATCATGTCCAGCATTTTTTTATTTTTTATTTTAAATCGTCTTGTCGGCATGTTGCTTGTCCTTGTTTGTGCTACTTATGTTGAAAGTTAAATGTCGGTTAGTTCTTTGTTAAGCTTAATTCTTTATTTAGATTTTCAACTGGTCCAACATACAAGTGCCATCTTAGACAGCCCTTAGCTCTAAAGAGACTCTAATTTAACTGAAAATTGAATCAAAAAAAAAATTCTTGAAAGTAAGACATGTTGCAGAGCTTCTGCCATCTCTTTATCATCATCATTCAGCCGAAGGACTGTGCATGATAAGACATTTGTGGTTTCTAATTGATGCCAATTTTCAAGCTTCATGAGTGACACAAGATAATTGGCAGATGCAGCGCGGCCCAGATGTCAGGACAATATGCACAAAACATATGGTTTTCCTTCTAATGAACATTTTATGTGCCATAATGTGTTAATTAACTAACTTTAATTCAAGCGCCTGAAGTTAATGACTTGGTTTCAAAGAGTTTATGTTTTCAAATTGATCGATGATTATTTCCAGCTGGCACATGTGAGTATATTATGATGTGCGAATTACCACATTGATTCATAATGCTCATTTTGCTCACTTTCCTGTGTTGCTGTTTCAGCTTTGCTTGCTATCAATGAGTCAAGGGCCTCTGTTTATGCTTATTACGTTCTTCGTACAATTTCATACATTATAAGTCAAGGGAGTATTTTCTGCATTTCTGTTGCTTATGTGGTAAGAGTTCTTCCTCAATGCTAATTAACAACAAAAATTACAACCAGTGTGGGGTTATTTGAAATCACATTTTCCCTCTCTGGCAGGCAGATGTTGTCGAAGAAGATAAGAGGGCAGCATTATTCAGTTGGATTACCGGCATCTTTTCTCTCTCACATGTATTGGGAAATGTCCTTGCACGTTTTCTGCCTGAAGATTACATTTTTGAGGTATGTTGGTGCTGTGACTTTTGGCATTTGTTTATGGTGAATCTCTTAATCATCCTTATATTTTTTAATCCTCCTAATAATGCTTTTTGTTTCAGGTTTCAATTGCTCTGTTAATCTTTTGTCCGATTTACATGCACCTGTTTCTGGTTGAGACAGTCCAATCAACTCCAAGGCATCGCCAACATGCTCCTTGGTTGCACAAGGCACTGAAGATTGTCAAGGAACGATACAATTCAATGAGGCATGCAGCAACTATTGTTGTAAGCAGGTGCTTTTATCTGCAAACCATCAGTGATGCTTTTAGTGCCCAGTCCCAACTAAATTTTGCCAGATCTTTGTATATATTTCTGTTCTTCCCTTAAAGCTTCAGTATAACATCACTAATATGCTCCATTTTACTCTGCAGTCCAACACTCAAGGGCATGTCACTGGTTTCCTTCTTTTATGAGTTGGGAATGTCCGGCATCAGCGGTGTCTTACTGGTACTCATTGATGAAGCCAGATGCCGATAAATATATATATATATATATATATGTATATCAGAATAATAATTATGGGGTCCACTGACAAGGAGAAGAATTTTGTTTCATTTGAAAAGGAAAGAAGTTGATTCTTTTATCTTCGAAACTGCTTTCTCTTTTTGCAAATCGTTTTGACAAAATTGTTTCATGGAAAATTATGTGAACAAGTCTGAAAAATGAAAATGCCATTATTCTTGTTATCTGCTGATAATGGGCCAAATTTTTGCTAAAATGATTTTATGTCTTAAAACTCTTTTTTTTGTTTTTGTCTTTGTTTTTTTTTACTGAATACTTTGCAAATTGATGTATGACTGAAAAATTATGGTGACATGCAATTGTTATTCAAGTTCCTTTGCTACCTCTGCAGTACTATTTGAAGGCAGCCTTTGGTTTCAACAAAAATCAATTTTCAGAAATTCTGATGATGGTGGGAATAGGATCAATTGTTTCCCAGGTATTCTTTCTATAGATCATTTTCTTTTCTTTTGTTACTTTAACAGAAGGAGCCCATTAACTCTACTTTTTGAAATGTTCTTTAAATCTAGAGTTTCTCTACTCACCATATGTTTCTTATCATGGCATTGTTTCAAGATTCTGATTCTTCCTCTCATCAATCCATTAGTTGGAGAGAAAGTGATACTTTGCACAGCCTTACTTTCATCAATAGCTTATGTGAGTTGTCCTTTATTTACTTAATTTAAGCCCTTGCAGCTCTGGATTTAATCATAGTTGAAAGTATGTATAAATTTTATCTCATGGAAGTGTTTTTTTTTTAATGCACAGGCATTGTTTTATGGCTTGGCATGGGCTTCTTGGGTATGTACTCTTATATACTTAAATAAATGTGTAGTTAATTTCAGTTTTGAAACTACATTCTGGGTAATTACATGCTCCACCGTTAAACTTCCTCCTAAAATTTCACTTTAGTCTCTCATTTTTAGTTGAGACGACCTATATCATTATTGTAATTTAGGTTCTAATTTCTTGCAAAAAATACAGGAAAATTTATTTTCTCATGAAAGTTGCTATATGTTACAACTTTCTCTTAGAAAAATTATCTTAACCAAACGCATACTAAAAAAATAAATTTTCATTTCACTTTCACTTTCCATCACATTTTTCTATCTAATCAAACGGACTGACAATATCAAGAGAGAAAACCAGGACTCTTGTTTCTATTTTGCCTTTATTTCCACAAGCAGTGTATATTGATAAAGGAAAATAACGTACATGAACGGATTTCTTACAAGATTAATTTTCTTACCGCTAGATAGAGACAATGGGTTGTCTAGTGATAAAAAAATCTAGTAAAAAACTCCCTTTATGTATAGAAGTACTCTTTTGGTAGTATCTATACACACGTCGTATTGCATCATCTTATTGTTGTTGACTGGAAATCATTGAAAACACAGGTACCATATCTAAGCGCTTCATTTGGAGTCATCTATGTCCTTGTCAAACCTGCTGTAAGTACTAGTCTCCCATGAATATATATACATTTTGTCCAACGATAATGTTTGGAAAAATCTATATTATTCACCATAATCAATTTTAATGCTCATTCTTTTTCTTTTTCCCATTTAATTTTTCTGATTTGACAGACTTATGCTATTATATCAAGAGCATCAAGTTCAGCTGATCAGGTTTGTGGAGTAATATGGTGTCTTTAAATTGATTCAACAATTATTAAATAGTTTGCCAACAGCTGAAAAGCCAAGGCAAAACTCCACTGTTAATAATTGAGAATTTAATTCTCTTGAATCATGAGGCATTGTTTGGATCTTGGATTTGTGGAGGGAAAATAAGTTGCTGTAAATTCTTTAAATCCAAATAAACTCCTCTTTTCAATTTTAGTTTGTTTGTCCTTGCTTGACTTTTGTGTTTTATTAAACAAATTTCCATTTTCACCATCTTTGAGCACTTGTATCGCCTTCTAAGTTCAATTCAAGCACAGGGAAAAGCACAAGCATTTATCGCCGGTGTGCAATCAATTGCAGATTTGTTATCACCACTTGCAATGAGTCCACTGACCTGTGAGTTTTGAGTATTTTGTTTCTGTCTATTTGAACATCAAAATTGTTTCTTTTAATTTGCTTAACCGTGTGTGACTTTCTTGTTTTCCCCCAGCTTTGTTTTTGTCCAGCGATGCACCTTTCAACTGCAAAGGTTTCAGTATTGTCTTGGCATCTTCATGCATGGTAAACACCCCCCCCCCTCTCTCTCTCTCTCGACTGCAAATATTCATGGGAAATTTTTTGAGAAGCCCGAAAATGCGATCCCACAAAAAGATTCTTCAATTCTGTGTTTGGTTAGGAGATTTGTAGAGGGATCTAGAAAGAGAAAGGGAAAGGTGTATGAAACTAGGTGAAATATAGATATGTTTTATTCACATTTCACCTACTTTTTCCATTTTCCTTTCCAAATTCCTACTTAAATCCCCCAACCAAACACAACATAAGAAAAATGTCACATGGCACCCAATGATCGTAATACCCTTATTTTGTTAAAACATGAATTGTGTGCATAATAGGCAAAGTGAGACGATTACTTTTTTTAATTTTTATTTTATACTTAGTTTTAAAATTTAAAATTTTCATAACTTTCTTTCTATGCATCAATATTTTGTTACATTTTTTTTCTGGGAACCTATTCTAGGAGATGTATCAAACAAGATTTACATTCAATATGAGATTTTGTTAAAATAAAAGCAAGAATTTTCTCACTTTTAAGGAAAAGAATAAAAATTCACAAAAACTAAGAAATTTCTCAAATTTTGAGACAGAGAAATTGTGAAATTTCTCACTTTTGAAAAAATGGCGATGCTGAGTGCTTAAATGAGGGCAACTCAATTCGAAAGTTTTAAAAAGGTACTTAAGCTACCAATAATCAAAGTCAATGGCATCTCACGAGTCATTATTGAATTGCAAATGTTCAATTATTTCAGGTGATATCTCTATGTTGTGCTTGCTTGCTAAAGCATGAAAAGCCATCAAAGAATATCTTGGTAGACAAGGGAGAAAATATTGAAGCACCACTTCTATCAAAAAATTAACAGTTGATGTTGGTATGATTGGCAGTTGTTTTTTATGTATGTATCCTTCTTCTAGGTTGATCATAGTGTGTAAATTTTGGTGTTCATAATTGTATCTAATGACTGTAAATCTATTAAACATAAAACTATGCCATAGCCAATGGCTTTTCCACTAATGAAGAATGATAATCAAATCTTAGTTAAATGCGTACTCCAATTTTATAGGTCCTTGAGATTATATTTGCCTTTGTTGTTCTTTGATAGCACAATATTTGTGCTAGATTGATCCCAAGGATCACCAAATGGCCGGGTGAGTTCTGCATTTAGGACAGTCGGACATAGTTTGTTAGTCCGTTCTAGAAAAAATAAATTCTGATCAGGATTTGATATGTATATCAAATTCATTTTCGATGTGATTCACACTACACTAAAGCCTCGTTTGGCAAGTTAATATTTTAGCTAAAAAGTCAAAAAATTACTAAAAAAGTCAAAAAGCCTATATAACTTATATCAAAAAGTCAAAAATTCTATTTTCTCTCTACTTTTTGCACATCTTTTCGTAAAAAATCAAAAAATCACCACAAACATATTAGTTTTTTTACTTCATATTTTAGTCAAAAAAATCAAAAAGTTACTAAAATAGCCTGTTCCAAAACGAGGCCTAAGTTTAAATCTAAATCATAAATTCAGATTTTGAACATTTAGCCTTTGTTTGTCATAGGCCAAAATAGGATTTTTTTTGGTTAAAATAATCATAAAAAAACAAAATAAATTTTTTAATTCAATAAAATAAAGCGTTACATCTAAACTATAATTATTTTATTTTTTTTTCTAACAAAAGTCAAAAAAATTTAAAAATTTATTCAAAATGAGATTTTTTAATCTCAAATTAAAATAGTCAAAAAAATCAAAATGCGAACCTACATCTCAAATGAGTCCTTATATATATATATATATATATTAAAGTACATAAACATATTCCATCATTAGTAATAATTGTGTTTTCTGAACTTCTCCAAACACTTCGAGTTACTACATAAAGGCGAGTCTGAATTCGCTAAAATCATGATGTTAAGTCAACTCCGAAGTAAATATTCCATTACGTCATGTGTGCTTTCATGATTTATATAAAATGATTCTTATCTCACACGATTAAATTGGATAATCATCGCAAGAAAGTGATTTACTACTGTGCTTTCATGATTTATATAAAATGATTATTATCTCACACAATTAAATTGGATAATCGTCGCAAGAAAGTGATTTACTACTGTGCTTTCATGATTTATGTAAAATGATTCTTATCGCACACAATTGAATTGGATAATCATCGCAAGAAAGTGATTTAATACTGTGAAATATATATATATATATATATATATTTTTAAAGCTAATATAACATAGAAGCACTTGTTATGCTATTTTGTTTATAAAAGTAATTAATTAAATTAGTTGTCTTGTGCGGATCAATATAAAATCTACAAGTAATTCCATAATTTAGGATCTCGTGGGACATGAAACCAACTTTTTAGATGTTTTTAAAGATTACTTTTCATCTTTACTTGTCATTTTTAATTAACATTTTTAAATAAAACTTTTTAAGATTTAATAAAAGTTGGTTCTGATGATATAGTTCGTTTCAGGTAGAACAGGTCAGACTAATCCACGCTCTTCAAACCTGTGTCCGAATGACCAAGCCTACAGTGGAACCTGCACAAGAGTTCAACGGGGAACGGAGAGTCTCCCAGCGAACCCTCTGACGAGCAAGTTAGAAAGAGAGATGGAATATATAGAGATTAGAGATAAAAAGCTTAACATTCTTCTTGTCTTTGACGTCTGCTTATATTCTCTGGTAATCATTTCGTTGTCCCTTCCGACCCGTCGCCATGGCCGAAAGTCTATGCTCTAGCTTGCCTTGTTCATGGTGAGGCCGTTCTGTCGCAACGGGGAGGGCTTATCGCAATAAATGCTTTAAGGGGCTTCATTAATGGCTGATGTGCAGTGTAATAACTTTGCAGGATCTTTGTCTGCTTATGTGGCCTGTCCTTCACCTGCCACGTGTCTAAGTGTCATTGGTTCTTGATGCCATGTTGAGCTCCAACAACGCTGGGCTATAGTATTTGAATTGTGCATTGGCCCCTAAGTGGTGGACTGTATCTTTTATGGGCTTACCCATGTCAGTAGTCCCCCATTCTCGAGTGCAGCTTTAGTCCAACGAAGGGAATAAGGAAGAAGATGGTGGTTGTGAAAGATTGGCGGGGTGAAGACCGACCGAGAAGCGGGTCGAAGGCGGGGTGTGATTGCGGAGGAGGGCAGGTCGATGGGCCGACTCTGAGGAGGGCCGACCGCGAAGGGTGACTGAGTGGTGGGATCGACCATGACGGGGGCCGACCGCGAGGGTGGCCAAATAGTGGGACTGACCATGAGGAGGATCGACCGCGAAGGGTGACCGAGTGGTGGGACTGACCATGAGGGGGGCCGATCGCGGAGGGTGGCCAAGTGGTGGGACTGACCATGAGGAGGACCAACCGCGAAGGGTGACCGAGTGGTGGGACCGACCATGAGGAGGGCCGACCACGAAGGGTGACCGAGTGGTGGGACTGACCATGAAGGGGGCCGACCGCGGAGGGTGGCCGAGTGATGGGACTGACCATAAGGAGGGCCGACCGTGAAGGGTGACCGAGTAGTGGGACCGACCATGAGAGGGGCCGACCGCGGAGGGTGGCTAAGTGGTGGGACCGACCATGAGGAAGGCCGACCGCGAAGGGTGGTGTGGCGTGGGGCTCGAGGGGCGTCGGGGCACGTGGTGAAGTGAAGTGGAAAAGACAGGGAAGGGAAAATGGGGCAGTGGATCGTGGGCGTACACGTGGCGGAATCCCGTGATGAGGAAGGTTAGGCGTTGAGCAAGAAATGAAACGATATGTCAATATAGGGTGTTGAAAAGACAGTTTTGGCGGATTTTTGAAAAATTTCAAACTGGCAAAATTTAATTGTGACCCTTGGAATATAGGCAAGCCTTGGGCTTTTGGTATTATACGTTTTACCTATCTCTTTGCAAAAAATCAAAACATCTCAAAAGTAAACTCGTTCGTTGCCAGTGACACACCTCTACAACACTTTGTGAACTTTCTTGCACCCGCATCCGAAGCCATTCGCAGACACACAAGAGAGATGGCCCAAGAGGAAGCAAAAAACCGCAAGGGTCAATCCGTTAGGCGACGACGATGCGGTGGACTTGGCGGAACAATATCGTACGGAGCGTAGGGAGGGGGAGGGAGCAAGTCAAGCTGTGCGGGCTTGTCCTAAGACAATAATCTCGGTTGCGAGACCTATTAGCCAGGTGGAGCCGGACCATTGGTACACCAGACCGGACAGATCCGTACTGACAGCAGAGGAGTTGGAGGGAATAAGGAAGAAGTATCAAATTCCCTCGGAGATAGGGCTAAGATTGCCCACAACCAAGGAGAGGGAATCAGATGTGCGGTCGAGCAAATTTAACGTGTACGAGGAGGCGTTACGAGGGGGTTTGAGGCTACCTCTCCCCCAAGTAGTGGTGGATGTGCTAAACAAGCTAGAAGCGGCACCAGGGCAACTGATGCCGAACGCCTAGAAGATAGTAATGGCGTGCGCGAGTGCTTGGCCGCAGGCGACCGGAGGGACAACAATGACAGTAGAGGAGTTCTTCTCCTGCTACAAGGCCTCCGGTCAGTAGGAGACCTGGGTGACGCTGCAAGCAGTGACGGGGCGAGGTCTGGTGGCGGGTCTTCCATCATCGGTGAAGGGGTGGAGATCGAGATGGTTCTTTGTGACAGCGAACGGTGGGGCTGGGGTGCGTACAACGTGGAAGGTCCCCACCAAATCAGTTGAGCCGAAGTTGGACGGGGTGGCCGAAGACCGAGTGAAGAGGGTGAGGGAATGGAGGGAAGAGAAGGGGGTGAGGTGGGACGAGCTGGTCCTACCTTCAATGTTGTTTGCCCTGAACTTGGGGCCGCAACCGTTGGGGGGGGACCCAGCAAGGGAGGAGCTAGAGGCACAGAGGAAGGCGGAGGAGGAGGAGGAGGAGAGGAGATTGTTCGCCCGAGCGGACAAGTATAAAGAGGCAAATTTGGGTCCTGCTCCAAAGTTGGTAATGAGGGAGAGGATTCGACCTCGCCCTAAGCCTTTGGGTGACAAGAACCTGAGTGAGTTTGCCCCATTACCACAACCCATAGACCCCCTGAAGGAGAGGGGCAGACGAGAGGTAGAGGTGGGATTGAAGAGGTCAAAGAAGAGGAGGGTTGCCACTGAGGGGGCTACAGATGCGCCTGGTGCGAAGAAGATGAGGGTTGGTGGAGAGGACACCCCCATGGTGGAGAAGGCAGAGGAGAGGGGGGTGGGGGCTACTCTAGAAGGGGTGATTGTCCCAGAGGCGCAGGGGGACAAAGGTCAAGAGACCCAAGTGAAAGAAGAACACATGAGTGCCATGGACCCCAAGATGCAAGTGGAAAGTGGGTCAGCGGGCCCTGATGAGGGGGTGGAGCAGCAGCCCCAGAGGGGTGCTGCACCCCAAGGAGAAGGGGTGAGGCTGAAAACTGCTTTCTACCACGTTGCAGCGGTGTCTGGGCGACTGGAGGGAGAAGGAGGCCCAGCTAGGACTGCTGCCGACCAGCTCTTGGGCGTAGTGGAGGATCCGGCAGTGTGCTCGATGGCGAGTTTTACTGAGGCCGAACTGCTAAGGGGGTTGTGCTCTGCTCAGATGGAGGCAACTGCCTTAGCAGGAGCCCTGCTGAACAAGGCTGCAGCTGTCAAAGGTGAGATGAGGCCGTTGAAGGTAAAGTTGGAGAAGGCGGAGGCCCAACTGGAAAGTTTGAGGAGGGAAACTGCGGGATGGAGGAGGACCGCACGGAGCGTGTGCGCTAGGGGGCTGGAAGAGGCCCAGAAAGCCAAAAAGATGGAAGTGTTGGCGATGGTGCAGGGCTATTCAGCCGACCGAGCCAATGTTGAGCTGCTCGCAACCAAGTTAGAGCTGGAGACGGAACGTCGTAAGGCAGTGTCGCTCGAGTTCCAATTGGGGAGCGAGCAGAAGAAGCTGGAAGAGGCGCAGAAGGCCTGCACCGTCGCCAATGAACGGTGGGATGAGGCCATGACTTGCAATGAGGATCTGTAGGTCCAGTCGATCAAGGAAAAAGAAGAAGCAGATTCGAAGATCGCTGGGTTGGAGAAGGAGTTGGCAGATGAGCGCGCCAAGGCGGCGGCGGAGAAGGCGGGGCTAGAGAGGGCCTTAGAGGAAGAAAAGAGCAAGCTAGTATCTGAGAGGGCGGCGTACCCCGACATGTGCGTTGCAGCGGTAGAACAGTTCAAGGGGTTCGCTGACTTTCAGATGGCTATTGATGTCGCAATCGCCAACAGCTTGGCAAGAAAGGGGTCTGGGGGGGCTGGCCCATCGGAAGCGACCGCTGGGAGCATGAGTGAAGAAGAAGTGATTTAGAGCTTCCAGCGGTCGAACTTCTACAAACATGAGATGGCTAAGTTCTGGGACAACGGCTGGAAAACGTTCAAGCGAAAGGCTGAGGAGCTGTTCCCAGACTTGGACTTCAACAATGTTAGAGTATAGGAAGACGATGTGGCCCAGACTCCCTTAGATGAAAGAGTTGACGAAGAAGATCTTGTTTCGAGTGAGGAGGAATGAAGAATGTAAAATTTTTGTACTTCATTTGTAAATAAATAAATAAAAATTTTGTTGTTGCTTTGTTTGTGGTTGTTTTTCTTTCTCTTTTTTTTTTTTTTGGTTGGGCGTGTAACTTCTGTAGTAAACTTATGTATAAGTCTGTGAATAAATAAAATTCTGAGTTGTGTTTGCCACACTGTGGCCTTTATTTTTGTAAATTTGAAAAGAATTGTTTAAATAAGGCTGGTGTATAAATTGTAGTGAAATTGAGAAGTAGGGAGCCAAGTTAGCTTGTGAGAAAATTCTGATGCGAAGGATGCTATCAATAAGAACGTTGCAATGTAAAGGTCTTAAAATGTGAAGTTTTAATGCGTGTTGTAAGAGTGTTGAGAAAGGAAAGATGGGGTTGGGAAATAAAAGTTAAAAAATATAAAGAATGTTCAAATGTGTGAAATCATGGACCTGGAATTCGATTAAGTATGGCAACTATGCCTTAATCATGAAGTTGCAAGAATGGCCTTGGGCGAGCGCTTCATTCGGGTGGAGCCGTGATTAGCTCGGTCTGGCTGGGTCTTCAAGTAACTCAGTCTGGCTGAGCTCTTTGTGCTCAGCCTGGCTGAGGCTTTTTATGCTCAGTTTGGTTGAGGCTTTAAGTAACTCAGTCTGGCTGAGTTCTTCGTACTTAATCTGGTTGAGGCTTTAAGTAACTCAGTCTGGCTGAGGCTTTTCATGCTCAGTGTGGCTAAGGCTTTAAGTAACTCAGTCTGGCTGGGTTCTTCATGCTCAGTCTGGCTGAGGCTTTAAGTAACTCAGTCTGGCTGAGTTCTTCGTTCTCAGTCTGGTTGAGGCTTTTCATGCTCAGTCTGGCTGAGGCTTTAAGTAACTCAGTCTGGCTAGGGTTGCAATCAAAGCGTTATTGAAATACCACACAGATAACTGAGATATAAGCTTGTTGTCATTCAAAGTGTAGCCCATTTGATCATAAATTTACACCATATGAGAAGAGAATGAGAGCATTCAAGTGCGTGGATTGTCAAAAAGAACATACAGCAATTGATCAATACAAAAATACAGCTTTTATTGAAAATAACGCTTCAAATGCTCGGCGTTCCATGGATGGGGGAAGTCTCGGCCTTCCATGTCTTGAAGTCAGTAAGTACCCGGACGAGGTCTGACTTTAACGACATAAGGTCCCTCCCACTTGGTTGTCATCTTGCCCTCAGCTAGATTTTTTGTGGCGAGAGTTGCTTCCCGCAAAACAAGGTCCCCAACGGAGAACTCCCTCGGGCGGACTTTGCAGTTGTAGTGTGTTCTCATTTTTTGTTGGTATGAGGCCCGTCTGACAGCAGTGGTCTCTCGGAGCTCTTCAATTAGGTCTAGGTCGACTCGACGCAGCTCTTCAGTGAGTTCTGGATTTTGGTGCAGAACCCTCAGGGTAGGCAGACCGATTTCCACTAGGATGACCGCCTCAGCGCCGTATGTTAAGCGAAAGGGGGTCTCCCCAGTGAGGGTTCGGCCTGTAGTACGGTACGCCCAGAGTACATTTGGTAATTCCTCAGCCTAGAGCCCTTTAGCAGCTTCCAACTTAGTTTTGATGATCTTCAGAAGAGAACGGTTGGTAACCTCAACTTGGCCATTGGCTTGGGGATGATCGGGAGAAGAGAAACATGGTTGGATTTGAAGTTCGGCACAGAATTTCCTGAACTTGGCATTGTCAAATTGTTTGCCGTTATCAGAGGCGATGGCTTGGGGGATGCCAAATCGGCACACGATCGACTACTAGATGAATCTGGTTGTGTTCCGCTCGGTGATTGTGGCGAGGGATTCACCTCCACCCATTTAGTGAAGTAATCAATGGCGACAATTGCGAATTTGGTTTGGCCTCGGCCAGTGGGCAATGGGCCAACTAGGTCGATCCTCCATTTGGCGAATGGGTAAGAACTGCAAAGTGTGATCAATTCTGTAGGAGGAGCATGAGGGATGTTGGCAAAGCATTGGCACTTATCACATTTAAGCACGAATTCAGCGGCATCTTGGCTGAGAGTAGGCCAGAAGTAACCAGTGCGGAGTATTTTGTGGGCTAGTGACCTGGCACCCGAATGATTGCCATATACACCCTCATGAACTTCTCTCATCACGTAGGTCGCTTGAATAGGATTGAGGCATCTCAGGTATGGGCGTGAAAAGCCGCATTTGTACAACAGACCACTGATAAGAATGAAGTTGGACGATCGGGCCCTGATTTTGGTGACCTGGTGCTTGTCGTCTGGCAGTTCCCCCTTTGTCAAAAATAGAAAGATGTCGGCTGTCCATGGAATAGGTTCGTTTTGGAGGAAGTGGACTTGTTGCTAGTTCGGGAAAATGGCAGGGTGAGCCAGATATTCAAGGCGGACACCATGGCTGAGGTCTGACTGGTCGGCAAAAGCTAACTGAGCCATTTCATCTGCTTTGGCATTTTCCGTCTGAGGAATGTGCTTGATGTGGAAATTATTGAAGAGGCGAGCAAGGGGGAATGCAATATTCCTGTATGCCCGCATTGTGTCTTTCTTGGCATCGAATTCCCCCGTGATTTGTCCGACGATGAGTTGGGAATCGCTAAACACTTGGATACGGTCGACACCAATGTCTCTGGCGAGGCGGAGACCGGCGATGAGTGCCTCATATTCGGCCTCATTATTGTTTACGGTGAACAAGAAATGGAGAGCACACTTCAAATAACCACCCTCGGGAGCGGTGAGGATGAGACCAGCCCCACTGCCTTCTTTGTGGGATGATCTGTCGACGTTGAGGGTCCAAGAGTGGGGGTCTTCTGCCTCAGTTTGGGGTCACGGAGGTGGTGGGACCGTGGTTGGAGTGGGATTAGTGAATTCCAGGATAAAATCGGCAACAGCCTGCCCTTTGATCGCCGTTCGAGGTCTATAGAAGATGTCAACTGGCTGAGCTCGACTGACCATTGCATAAGTCTGCCGGATAACTCTGGTTGTTGCATTGTTTTCTTCAACGATTAGTCAGTGAGGACGACAATGGAATGGGCCTGGAAGTAAGGTCGGAGTCGTCTTGAGGCCGAATCAATGCCCGACGCTCGAAGAGCTTCCGCGACTTGAGATGCCTTGATCCAACCGTGCCTAAATCCACGATTTTCACATCGGCAAACTTCTTCGACAAGTTTCTCCTTGGTCTTTTCGATTCCAACTTTTCGGCCTTCATGAAAACCTTTTTCATAGGCCCTCCCCTTCGCGGTCTCCATTGCGAACATACTCGCCGTCTCACGATCGGCGAGCGCGGTACTGATGAGCCGACTGGTAACCCTTTCTTCCACGATTGGGTTTCCCTGCCCGGCGGGTTGTGCCTGAGCCACCTTGGTCTTCCTTAACTCGCGCTCAGCCGCCTCCGTGCGAGCCTCCAAACTTCAAATACGTTCTTCCTTCTTCTCCATTTCTCGGCGAGCAGCGCGCAGCCACATGCCGATTTCACAGGCAGTGTAAAGCCCCTTCACCGCCCCGTGAATGCCTTCACGAAATACTTCGTAGTCTTGTCGACCTACCATCGATTGCTGAACCTTAGGAGGAAAAATTTGTCGAGCAAACTCGACCGCTACATTTGGGTCTCGAACGATCGAGTCCGCCTCTGTCATGGGTCTATTCCCCACAAATACCGCAAAGCTTAATGGGTACGGATTCGCGTCAGATCCCCTCTCGACTCGAGGTTGAGGAGATCTGCCCTGCGATTGCTTGTCCCGCCTGGGCGACCTGCTTCGACGTCGAGGAGACTGACGCCTCTCTCGATCCCTGAAACTCCTACTCCCTGTGTACGAAGGGTCACCACCTCGATTCATGTCTCCACCTAGTTCAGCTAGCGTCCTCGCTTCCCCTCTGCTATTAAAGAAGATTCTGTTCGACATTCACACGATACCTTCAAAAGCTGGAGTCAGTTGTTTACTGTGCTCATGAAAGTTGTACCTTTAATCATTTATCCTTTACAGAGGCAGCATCCTCGAGGCAATCTCATTAATTGTGAAAACCTCAATCGCCCGGCGCCGACTGGATCGACCCGCCTGGGGCAAGGGCAGATAGATTTATCAATATATTCGGCTCAAGTGCTCCAGCCGGCCCATGAATCGACTTCGAAACTCCTGAGTTCGTCTCATCCGGTGCCCGAATGATCATGCACCGCTTGGGGCAAGGGCAGATAGATTTATCAATATATTCGGCTCAAGCATCCAGCCGACCCACGAATTGACTTCAAACAATTGAGTTCGTTTCATCCGGCGCCCGAATGATCATGCACCGCCTGGGGCAAGGGCAAATAGATTTATCAATATATTCAGTTCAAGCGCTCCAGCCGGCCCATGAATCAACTTCAAAACTCCTGAGTTCGTCTTATCCGGCGCCCGAATGATCATGCACCGCCTGGGGCAAGGGCAGATTAATCAATCTATTCGGATTAAGTGCCCCAGCCGGCCCATGAATCGACTTGAAAACTCCTGAGTTCGTCTCATCCGGCGCCCGAATGATCATGCACTGCCTGGGGCAAGGGCAGATTAATCAATCTATTTGGATTAAGTGCCCCAGCCGGCCCATGAATCGGTTCACCAGCGTAATACCCACGAACTATTCGGCATACGAATGATAAGTCAATATTGCCAAGATATTCAATCGTAGCTCAACAAAGTAATCATTTTATCTAAAGTAGTGAAAGGCAAAAATTCTTCACCAACATAACATCATAAACTGCGCATAAGTAGTAATGAAACGACAAGGTAATTTTCATTAATAAATTGAGCGCAGACAGTAACCAATTTATACATGAAAACTACTCGGAACCAACAAAATTCCTTAAAACAAAAACATACATCAAAAGGAAAAGCATTTCATAAAATTCGAATGATTCCCAGATCAATCCTTGGGGTCAGACTCAAGTGGCTCAACATCCACCTGCTCATAAGGAATTGGCAAGGCCAATGTAACCCTAGCGGCATCAAGGGCCTTAAGCCACCCATGTTTGAATCCCCGATTCTCAAACTTGGGGACTTCATCTACGTATTCCTCGAAAGCGGCGCCTTTTCCTGCTTCGAACGTGGCAGAAGCCTCAGATTCTGCCTTTTCCTTGGCCGCCTTCAACTCTGCTAACTCAGTCTCCACCTTGTTAAGCGCCTCCTTGGCTAGCCTAAGCGACTTTTTGCTCGCGTTCACCCTATCTTTGGCCTCAGAATGGAGTTGATCGGCAATCCGAGCCCTTTCTACTTTGGCTTCGGCTTGCGCAATCTCCATTGCGGCTCTCATCATCTCAAACTCGGCCCTGCTCCTTTGATCGCCCACTTCTAATTGCAAACGGTCAATCCTCTCAAGGGCATCGTGTAGGCAACGGCCCAAGTCGGCGATTCTACCGGCCGTCTGTAAAATGAGTTGGGATCGTTAGATGCCATAGGCAACCAAAATCAAAACAAGTCAAGTTCACCTACCAAAAGGGCCGACTGCGCAGATAGGGCTACGGCCACTAAGTCCGGCACGGCATGAAAGGATGTCTTATCAGCTGGTAGGGAGACTGAAGCTGCCAGGCTCAAGGCTACCGCTGGGTCGGTAATGATGGATGCGTCAGAGGAAATCGGCGTGTCTCTGATCTTTGGCTGAACAATGAAAGGAACAACCACGTCCGACTCTTCTAAGCGAGGCCTTTTGTCAGCAGGACTATCTGCCAAACCGGCCCATCCCTCGGCGCTACGCTTCTTGCCCCACTCTTCCGGAATCAATCGTTCTTCAATGACCGGTTGTTCAACCTCTTTCGCTGTTTCGGCCGTAACAATCTTAGCCGGCTCTTCAATAACGGGTTCGAAAGACTCAATCAAGGCAGGTCCAGAACGGGCGGCCTCGGCCTTTTTTTGGGCGGCCATTCGCTCGGCATTTTTCTTTCGAGCCATCTGCGTGAGGTTTTCCCCAGCCATACCTTAAAAAAATTGCCGGGTAGGTCTCCCAAACTTCTAAAAATATCTCCAGAAGAAAACTCCGCCCGACCCGAAGTGGACGGCGAGGTAGGCTGACTAAGTCTGGCTGCCTCAAACGTCGAGTTTAGGGCCTCGTCAACCTCTTCGGCCTCCTCAGCGAACTCTCTGGCTGGTTCGGCGACTACCTCTACCACCGGCTCCACGTCTTGCCCCGAATCAGAAGCTTCGAGACCAACTTGCCTAAGGCTCCTGAAGCTAAGGAAGATAAGAGCCGCAAGGTGTTGATCACCGGATGGAATCGGAATGTTATCAGCGGCCGAAAAAGTAGTATAAGTAGGCTCGTATCGAAGAAGTATGTGGGTCGCTCTCCCTTGCTTCTGTACGTTTGGACGGCCGAAGTATCCGAGTGCAGTCGCAATCTGCGCAAGGACTGCGTCGTCAGTAGAAACCAAAATCTTCTTCAATTTACTGCCTGCAAAGACAAAGGGTTAGACATGGAGAAAAGGCCGAGTGAAATAAAAGTTCAATAAAAGCAAGGAGACACAAGGTAACCTGGTTCACCCCTTCGTCTGGGAATAGGGTCTAGGCGACCCTCGCCTTCGCCAAATTCCAGTACCGCCCAAGCCGACCGAAAAATTTGGCTAAAGCATAGCAGTGCCGAATGGCCGGAATGCCAAGATCGATCCTGAGGCGCCGGTTCAACTCTACGATCCCCATTACGATTCGAAAAAAGTTCACGTTGGGCTGAGAAGGAATCAGACCCCAATGGTGGAGGACGGCCCTAAGGAATGGATGTAGGGGAAAATGGACCCCGCCCTCTGCAATGGATAGGAGAGGAAAGACGATTGAATTTCGATCCTCTCTCTCCATATCCAGAGTATTGTCCGTCACTAGAGATAGATGAACATCGTCGGGATGGAAAAGTGTCGCCGGAATCCGGAAACACGACCCTTAGAAAGGAGGTCTTTCAAGTGTTTAGCCATTTTCGCGGGGAATCAAGGGTTCGCCAAAATTAAAATAACAAACAGAAAGTAGGATTGCAAAGAAAAGAGAAGAAGACTTACGAGGAGCAAGGGGGACGAGGGTAGACGGAGAAGAGTTGCAGAAAATGCGAGTCAGAGAAGGGATACCGCTGGCGGTCCAAGAGTCTCGAATACTCGATGAAATGTGCACTCGAAAGGACTGAAATTTCAAATCGCAATAAATGCGAGACGCACGAATGAGGCGGGAAAGTGTAATGATGACCGAAAAGGTGTGTGCATTCTGACGTCTGTATTGGGGTACGCGAAGCCGCCTGATCTATTTTGGCTTTTTCAATTCAAGACCAAACATGCCAATTAACTACCGTCAATGGGGAGTTCGGGGGCAATTGTGGGAGCCGAATAATGGCAAAATCAGAAGGTGTGTACCTTAGAAGACTGATATTACTCGGCTGTATCTTACGAGAATGGGAAGCCGAATATAATATATGTGCCGAATAAGTGTAGATCCTTAGAGCCGAATAAGAGAAAGGACAAGGATTAAAAAGTAGGCCCTGGCCCCGAAGATCAAAAGGAACAGGTATAAATACAGAAACAATGGATTGAGAAAGGTATGTAAGAATCACTTCACTTAACTTAGTAAACAAGCTATCCTGAGTGTCTGAACTGACTTGTCCGTCGGAGTGCTAATTTCGGCACCCTCGACCGGAGTATTTGTATCTTTTCAGGTGACTAGCTGAGGATCACTAGCGTCTCTCAGGATCTGAAGAGTATTTCCAAACCACTTCTTCATATAATCAATTACAAATGGAGCAGTAACTAACTTTCTGATTAACAAAAAAGGCGAGAGTTTGGCTGAGTATTAAAATACTATTCAGTTAGTGATCATCTGTTTGTGATCAGTGACAAAATATATCAGACAAAGAGGTGTGTCGATATTACTAGAAGTAAGGTTGAGAATTTTCGACTTGACACGACACGATAACACAACTCGAACCATATACAAAATTAGCGAGTTAGGTTTGGGCATTTTTCGACACGAACACGAATATGACACTACCCGATAACACGAATATTAAACAAGTTAGATGCCGTAGGAATTAAGGCTTTGTGATTAGCCAAAGAAGGGACTGGGAGATGTGGCGTGTGCTGTCATGGTGGGATTGGCATTGATTGTTACTATTGTTGTAGTAGCTATTGGTTTTCACTATACTCCCTAAGACCATTAATTTTGGTGACTAACCGTGCGAGCTTCATGTGACTCTATCAAGATCTTTCATGGAGTAGACTTCCCCTTTGTCATAGTTTTGGTTAAGTGGCTATGGTAGTCACAACTATAAGGATGCGAGATGCCTAGTGGGCGCTATGTTTTTATTCGTGATTTGAGACTGGGAGCACGTGGGGGCGATTATCATCGTTGATTGGTCTTGATAGTTGTTTTAGCTTGTTTACCCTTGTCTAAGTAGGTATTCCATTTAGGTGCTTTCTTGTTTTTTGTGGTTTCATCTTTGTATACTTGCCCATATATCTTTCCAAAGTTTCCATCTATTATCTTTGATGATAGAGGCAACTTGGGAAAATAAAAGATATATGGGAAAATGAGTTTAAAATTTACCCATGTATCCCCCTCAAGTTCCATCTTTCTCTTTGATAGTCTGTGTAACTAGGGGATGTTGATACTTGGGCGTTATTTTGTGTAAGACCTTGCGGAATGTGAAAGGGTTGTTATAGCTGTTTTAGGATGTTTTATCTTTGTACCCCACTTTGGCGGGGTTTGTTATTGTTTGGTGTTTTGTGTATTAGTCCCTTCCTTCTTGGAGGGTGGCATCAGATTTGGTGTATTACCTGGGGTATACCTGTTTGCACCCATTTTCGTAAATTTCCTATCGACAGGTGGACTAATTGAGTGATGATACATGGCAATGGAGTCAAAGTGAAAGTCTTCCATTGATCAAAGGGACAGGCGACATGAAGAAGGTGATCGTGTGCATGAAGTGGTAAAAGTAACCTTGGAGCAGTTACCAACCAGTTTGTGGCTTAGTGGGTTGGTTTGTAGAAAAAGGAAAGTGCAAGGTGGGAGTTTCTTTCTCTGTCGATGGAAGGTCTAAAAGACTGAGAGGTGCGTGGCAACTTAAAGAGGAAGCAGCTTGATAGACAGAAGTGAAGGTTTAATGTGATTAGAAGGCCTAGAAGCCAAGAAGCAGTTGCAGCAGTTACACAACAGTAGTTGTAGATTGAGGAGATCATGGAGGCGTGGGAAAGAAGAAGTATAAAGGCCAGAAATTTGCAAAGAGAAGGACATGATCAACAAAACAAAGAACTAGTCTAGACTTAGCATAATCTAGGAGTAGCTTTCTTAGTTTAGGAGTAGTTTCTATCTGTAATTCGTATCCTCGTAAACATTGGAACTTTAGTGGTTTCATCTTGGAATTACTTGTTGTTTGCTTTGTTTACTTTGTAACTTCCAGCTATTCCAAAGAAGTCCTCATTCTTTTGAGGCATTTGAACCAATTCCATAATTACCTGATTGTTCTTGTTTGATTGATTAGTTAAAATTGTTGTTTAATTCCTATCGATTAGGAATAAGCACAATTTTTACTAACAATTTTTGACATGCTTAGTGGGACCTATCTAATTTGGAGTTCTGGCGATGAAGAAGCAAACTACTACTTATGGAATCATGCCTTCAAGTGGCATGTCTATGTCTTATGCACCCATGGATGTAAACTGCCAATGGAATGTCAGTATCCCTATGGGTATAAATTATCAATGGAATGTCTCATCTTCCATATCTAAAGATTGCCAATTTTATGGTAATGATTTTAACACCTATTGCCAACATAATGGCATGATAAAATATATGAGAAGAATGATTCAACATTGTAAAGATGAAACTTATTAGTGCGGGAATGAAAGTTTGGCCATAAGGAGAGAAATTAATTCTTTTTATCGGCAAAGATTTTAGATGATTTCATCATCTCCATATTATTTGATGCAAAGAAATTTAAATTATTTTGATGAAAAAATTCATCAACTTGAAGGTCAAATTTACCTAATTGATGAAGAAATTCGATATTGGGAGCACAATTTAGGAGGCTTAATGGCCAAGAAAAAAATTTAGGTATGAAAATCATATGGCTTGGGAGGCTAATACCCATATTCCTAAGGAGCCAATTATTTATGAAAAGCTAAGGTATGTGGCTCGAAGGGTTGGTACACCAAGTCATGAAGGATTTTCATAGGCCAACAGTGGCTAAAATAGAAAAACAGTCTCTTCTCTCGAAAGATGTTAAAAACCCATTACAAAATAATGGTGAAAATACACTTTTTGTGGGGAGAGAGAGAGAGAGAGGGGGCATGAATTTTTGCTAAACATGACAATGAGTGACAAACCGTTAATGGCTAAAAAAGAAAAACAGTCAGTTTTGACAAAAAATTATGAAAATCTATCACAAAATGATGGTGAAAATTTACTTGGGGGGCATGATTTTAATCAAAACATGGCTGAAAATCATGACCAACCCACATTTGTTGAATTTGAAATTTTTGGCATTGTTTATTTTGCCAAAAGTTTTAATTTTCTATAACTATTTGATATTATGGTTTTTGTTATCCAACGACCACCATGGGTTTGTGGTTCATATCAAAAATTGATTTTGATAAATTGGTTAACAAAAATAATATCTTATTCTTGTAAATTTGATGGAATAAAAAATGACCATATAAAACAACCCAGGCCAAACAATAATGGCCAATGACCAATTATTTATATTTTGAATGAAGGCCAATTTAATGGCCAATTGTTTAATGTTGACGCATCGACAGAAGGCTAGTGTAAGGGCTAATGGCCAATTGATTATACTTTGCATGAATCAACAGAAGAAAGAAAAAAAATGGTATATTTTTCTGATTGATTATGGCTAGGTTGCTACCAATTTAATTTTGTATCCAACTCTTCAAGAATTTTAGTCTTCTCATTCTTAAAGAGTTAGGGGGGTATTGTTTGCACCCATTTTCGTAAATTTCCTATCGACAGGTGGACCAATAGAGGATGACACGTGGCAATGGAATCAAAGTGAAAGTTTTCCATTGATCAGAGGGATAGGTGGCATGAAGAAAGTGATTGTGTGCATGAAGTGGTAGAAGTAACCTTAGAGCAGTCACCAACCAGTTTGTGGCTAAGTGGGCTGGTTTGTAGAAAGAGGAAAGTGCAAGGTGATAGTTTCTTTCTCTATCGATGGAAGGTCCAAAAGACTGGGAGGCATGTGGCAACTTAAAGAGGAAGTAGCTTGACAGACAGAAGTAAAGGTTTAATTTGATTGGAAGGCCCAGAAGCCAGAAAGCAATTACAACAATTACACAGCAGCAGTTGCAGATTGAGGAGATCATGGGGGTGTGAGAAAGAAGAAGTATAAAGGCCAGAAATTTGCAGAGAGAAGGACGTGATCAATAACACAAAGAATTAGTTTATCTAGGAGTAGCTTTCTTAGTTTAGGAGTAGTTTTTATCTGTAATTCGTATCCTTGTAAACATTGGAACTTTAGTAGTTTCATCTTGGAATTACTTCTTGTTTGCTTTGTTTACTTTGTAACTTCCAGCTATTCCAAAGAAGTCCTCATTCTTTTGAGGCATTTGAACCAATTCCATAATTGCCTGATTGTTCTTGTTTGATTGATTAGTTAAAATTGTTGTTTAATTCTTATCGATTAGGAATAAACACAATTTTTACTAACAATTTTTGGCATGCTCAGTGGGACCTATCTAATTTGGAGTTATGGCGATGAAGAAGCAAACTACTACTTATGGAATCATGCCTTCAAGTGGCATGTCTATGTCTTATGCGCCCATGGATGCAAACTGCCAATGGAACGTCAGTATGCCCATGGGTATAAATTATCAATGGAATGTCTCATCTTCCATGTCTAAAGATTGCCAATTTTATGGTAATGATTTTAACACCTATTGCCAACATAATGGCATGATAAAATATACGGGAAGAATGATTCAACATTGTAAAGATGAAATTTATTAGCGCGGGAATGAAAGTTCGGCCATAAGGAGAGAAATTAATTCTTTTTATCGGCAAAGATTTCAGATAATTTCATCATCTCCATATTATTTGATGCAAAGAAATTTAAATTATTTTGATGAAAAAATTCATCAACTTGAAGGTCAAATTTACCTAATTGATGAAGAAATTCGATATTGGGAGCACAATTTAGAAGGCTTAATGGCCAAGAAAAAAATTTAGGTATGAAAATCATATGGCTTGGGAGGCTAATACCCATATTCCTAAGGAGCCAATTATTTATGAAAAGCTAAGGGATGTGGCTCGAAGGGTTGGTACATCAAGTCATGAAGGATTTTCATAGGCCAATAGTGACTAAAATAGAAAAACAGTCTCTTCTCTCAAAAGATGTTAAAAACCTATTACAAAATAATGGTGAAAATACACTTTTGGGAGGGGGAGGGGGAGGGGGAGGGGGAGGGGGAGGGGGGCATGAATTTTTGCTAAACATGACAATGAGTGACAAGCCATTAATGGCTAAAAAAGAAAAACAGTCAGTTTTGACAAAAAATTATGAAAATCTATCACAAAATGATAGTGAAAATTTACTTGGGGGGCATGATTTTAATCCAAACATGGCTGAAAATCATGAACAACCCACATTTGTTGAATTTGAAATTTTTGGCATTGTTTATTTTGCCAAAAGTTTTAATTTTCTATAATTATTTGATATTATGGTTTTTGTTATCCAACGACCACCATGGGTTTGTGGTTCACATAAAAAATTGATTTTGATAAATTGGTTAACAAAAATAATATCTTATTCTTGTAAATTTGATGGAATAAAAAATGACCATATAAAACAACCCAGGCCAACCAATAATGGCCAATGACCAATTATTTATATTTTGAATGAAGGCCAATTTAATGGCCAATTGTTTAATGTCGACGCATCAACAGAAGGCTATTATAAGGGCTAATGGCCAATTGATTATCCTTTGCATGAATCGACAGAAGAAAGAAAAAAAATGGTACATTTTTCTGATTGATTATGGCTAGGTTGCTGCCAATTTAATTTTGTATACAACTCTTCAAGAATTCTAGTCTTCTCATTCTTAAAGAGTTTTTTTTTTTTTTTGGGGGGGGGGGGGGGTATTGTTTGCACCCATTTTCGTAAATTTCCTATCGACAGGTGGACCAATAGAGTGATGAAATGTGGCAATGGAGTCAAAGTGAAAGTTTTTCATTGATCAGAGGGATAGGTGGCATGAAGAAGGTGATTGTGTGCATGAAGTGGTAGAAGTAACCTTAGAGCAGTTACCAACCAGTTTGTGGCTAAGTGGGCTGGTTTGTAGAAAGAGGAAAGTGCAAGGTGAGAGTTTCTTTCTCTATTGATGGAAGGTCCAAAAGACTGGGAGGCGTGTGGCAACTTAAAGAGGAAGTAGCTCGACAGATAGAAGTGAAGGTTTAATTTGATTGGAAGGCCCAGAAGCCAGAAAGCAATTATAGCAATTACACAGCAGCAGTTGCAGATTGAGGAGATCATGGGGGCGTGAGAAAGAAGAAGTATAAAGACCAGAAATTTACAGAGAGAAGGACGTGATCAATAACACAAAGAACTAGTTTATCTAGGAGTAGCTTTCTTAGTTTAGGAGTAGTTTTTATCTGTAATTCGTATCCTTGTAAACATTGGAACTTTAGTAGTTTCATCTTGGAATTACTTCTTGTTTGCTTTGTTTACTTTGTAACTTCCAATCGTTCCAAAGAAATCTTCGTTCTTTTGAGGCATTTGAACCAATTCCATAATTACCTGATTGTTCTTGTTTGATTGATTAGTTAAAATAGTTGTTTAATTCCTATCGATTGGGAATAAATATAATTTTTACTAACAATACCCCTTGTAAATGTGTATAATTCTTTGTATTTATTTTATGACTTAATCACCCTAAAAAAAAAAAGAAAAATAATAATGACAACAATAATTTGATATAGATAATTCATTTAATAAAAAATTAGTTATACATTTTAATTTTATTTTCATTAAAGGATGTCATGACATATTTGAACCCTTATGTAATTCCCTCTAACTGAATAAAATTAAGTAAAAAAGAAGATGGGTATTACCATCTTGATGCCTTAATGTTTTTCTTCTCTTTATTCTCATTGGCTGCACCATCATGTCAATTCCACATCATTTAAACAACTTCCAAATACCAGAAAATAATTAAATCTATGTTCTTAGTACCTTAAAAAACTACAAATTGTAAGACAAAATAACATTTTTTTTTCTAGCACAATGAAATGATAGCGAGTTTGCAAGAATGATCAAATGCAACCTCAGTTTTGAAACCAATCCATACCTTTGAAGCTAGTCCCTGTGCTGCAAACTCCTGCATGTTAATCTGAACAGCACCCGGTTGTCTACGTCCACATGGCACCTACACATCATCCGAAGTTTTTGTGAAGAACTCGGCATCTTGAGTTTTGCGAACAGGTTCAAACAGCACTTCATTTACCCATCATATGAGAAACAATGGTGAGACAGCTAAATGTTTTCAGTCACATAACAGAAAAGTAAATAGGAAGAACATTTTAGTTACGAATGATGTAAGCTTCACACTTACACAAACGGAAATATCTGCACCTGCGAAGCCTCTGCTTTGCGTGCGAGTTGCTCAAAATCGCTTTCAGTTAAATCGTGAGGAGTATCCCCTAAATGTACCTGTTCATATCCATTCATTGCTTCAAGGGAGGATGTTAAACAAGTCATTAAATTTGGACACCTTTATCAGCATGATACCCATTGTTATCAAACTGTGAATCGAATCATTAATTGTTTTGCAAAATAGTAAATCGTGAATCGTATCAAATTGTGAATCATAAGACTCTTTTTTAGCATAATATGTACATCTATTTAAGTATATACATATTAAAAAAAATATAGTGTTTAAAATGAAATAAATATTAATATAACTAAATTATATATATATATATATGTATATATACATATAGAATCATATATATCAATATAATTAATTGATCTATTTTTATTTTATTTTGCAAAGATGATGCCATTCTAAGAAGCACGGACACGTCTCTGAAGGGAGCGTATGGGTGTCTGACACGCGTCGGACACGGACACGCGTCGGACACGCGGTAGACACGTGTCCGACACTCGACCTAACGTGTCCCTGTTTTTTTTTGAATTTTTGCAGGTGGACACTCTTTCAGACACGCTTGACACGTCGTGTGGACACGTTGGAAACAGAAACAAACCCTAATCAGGAGACAGAGAAACCCTAATCCACTGAAGATAGAGAGAAAGAGAAAGAGAAAGAGAGAGGAAGAACCTGTTGAAGCCTAGATCGAGGCTAGATCGAGTGCTCTTCGTCTCTGATCGAGGCATTTCTTTCGCGTCTCTGCTCTTCTCCTCTCTCTTGTGTTCGTCTCTCATCGTCATCTCCTGTCTCTGTTCTCGCCTCTCGCTTGCTCTCGTCTCTGTTCGTCTGTCATCGTCTCTGTCCGTCTCTCTCGTCTCGCTTGCTCGCCTCTGTTCTCTCATCGTGTTTGACTCTTCACTTTCTCTTCCCTTCCCCTTTATTACCGTGTCACTCCCTCACAAGTCTTTTTATTCTTTTTTTTCTTTTTTATACAGTTTTTTTTGTAAATAAAGAATATAAATAAATACAAATAATATATTTATTTTTTAAATATTATTTATTTTTTAAATAAATACAAAATATTATTTATTTTTTAATTTTACATATAATAAATAAAAATAAATAAATAAAATTAGTATATATTTTTTAATTTTACATATAATAAATAAAAATAAATACAAATAGTATATATTTTTAAATTTTATATATAATATATAAATAAAATTATATATATTAAACGTGTCCCTAGCGTGTCGTGTCCCCCATTTTTTGAAAAATTACATGTCCGCGTGTCTGTGTCGTGTCCGTGTCGTATCTCGTATCCGTGTCCGTGCTACTTAGATGCCATTTCATGCATTATGCAAACAAAACAGAATCACTACAAATTGTAGGGATTGCAACAAATCATAGTGAATCGCAATCGAATCGTAAAAACTTAAGAATCAATAGCATGAATCGAATCATTTTAGTTGAAATTGGTATTGAATCGTGAATAGTAAAATTCTAACCACCATAGTGTACCCATAAAGGCCAAAATGGAGGCATTTTCTTGATTATCAGAGATATTTATTAAACTGACAGTAGTACCTTGAACATGTGCTGCCTTGCCTTCAAATCTGGGAGAGGAATGTAAATACGTTTGTCAAATTGCCACCTGATAGCCTGTGATTCACTTTGCATCAGCCTCTGTTGAAAAAAGTAACACTTCTGATACTATGTTTGGATAATTTCTCACCTGATCTAAGGCATATGGAGTATTTGTGGCTGCAAGAACAAGAACTTTCTCATCATTCTGCCCTACACCCTGACATGCGAATAATGAAACTCCGCTCAAATTAAAAAGTAAAGGAAAAAAAGGGACTACAGAGTCACCTTATATGAAAATACTCATGAGAGAGAGAGAGAGAGATTATAGACTGATGAATTCCAAAAAGTAAGTTCGATATCCTAAACCATATAACAAAGGAAAATTTAGTACACATTACATTAAATGCTTCAATAAGACAGCTTTCTGAATCTGAGAATGGAAGGTTTGGTAGCCTGTCAATTGTATGGGAAAATTGGATTTCAAAACAGACAGTCCACAAGGCTGACTTAGAAGATTGTATTCAAACCAAGGTTTTAGCTTTCCATGAATTAACTTGACGAGGCTCTGCTTGGCTACCAAAAAAACACAGGACAGGAGGAAGCTCTGCCTCAAGCAGGGGAGCCATCACCAGCTTCCAGTAGTGAATATAATGACAATTTTTTTAATGACATCGTAACTTTGAAAATCCTTTATAGCCTTTCAAAAATAATGGTCACCCTAAGAAGGTAGACACGGACAAGACACGGACGCGTGGATCAAGCAAATTTTCAAAAAATGCACACGTGCAAAGCATATAATTTTATATATTTATTATATGTCATATTTTTAAATATTTAATATTTATTTTATGTCAACTAACAAATATTTAATTTTGACAAATTTATCAACCTTAGGAATACTATTTAGTAAAACAATTTAAAAAATGGCCCTTAGCATGTTGAATTTTTAAAGCCAGTTACACAATTTTTAAAGCCTCAGGAGTTTTAGGCCAATCTTGCTTTCAAGTGAGTCTAAAATGGCTTTATAAAACTATAATGGACTATTAACCAAACTGCAATACAGATGAATTCATCTGGAACCCCCCAAGGAAATTCAGGCAGTATGATTTAATATATATTTTATGCCAAATATTTAATTTTGTCAAATTTATCAACCTTAGATATGCTATTCTAGTATAAAAAATAATATAAAAAAAAAAATTAAAAATAGTCCTTAGCATGTTGAATTTTTAAAGCCAGTTACCCAATTTTTAAAGCCTCAGGAGTTTTAGGCCAGTCTTGCCCTCAAGTGAGTCTAAAATGGATTTATAAAACTATAATAGACTATTAACCAAACTGTAATACAGAGAAATTCATCTGGAACCCCCTAAGGAAATTCTGGAAGTATAATTTTTACAATTGAATTTAAAAGATTAGTTTTGATGGATTGTACAGACCAAAATAAAGCTGAAAGGTTTATGTAGCCAACCCCAAATAATTGGATTTCAGGTTTCGATGAGTTGAAAAGAAACATCATAGGGTACCCAGCTTAGTTAATAAACTTTGTTATGGTTGCATCACGGAATTGGCTTACAGCTTCCATTAAGATTGACTGACACAAAAGCTAGCCTTCCTGGGCATTTCTTTTTAGTTTTAATTTTAAACATTACAGATTTGCTGCTTTCACACCAAGAGGACAAACTGTTGACACAGTTTAATATAAAAAACCACCAAGTCTATAAACAAAGGAATGCCTTGAGGAATAAACTTCACTTGGTTTAGAGCCAAACTTAGCAGCCCTATACATAAGAATCTGACATTTTAAAACTACCAAGTACTTTTACAATTATTATGAACATAAAAAAATAATAATAATAATAATAATAATAAATAAAAATTGAGTTGGCAAAAGCATCTCTAAGGTGAATCTGATGCCTCAACTTGGAAAAGGAGAATCAGATCAACGAAAATCAATAAAATTTTCAGTAAAATCAAGAATGGTAAAAAATTTGGCTGAAATGCACACTTCCTACATTATGAACACACCCTAAATTATTTAGCCATTATTGCTAAGAGATGTGGACCTGGGAACAATGTGTCAATAATGTTTTGACTTCAGCTACTGAGACCCTAAAAATATTTTGCTAATGTAGAACCTCCTCACTCAATTATTCTGCGGGAATCTAAACAGCTTGAAAGAAGAAACTTGAAGAACGTGCACAATAAGAAAAAAAAAAAATTGTACAAAAACTATATCATCAATGTCAGAGCATATGAGTAAATGGAAATGAATAAAATACATTGTTTACCAATTCTTCCAAGAAGGAAATACCTGCACCTGTACAAGAAGCTCAGTTTTAATATGCCGAGAAGCTTCACTCTCATTGCCTGCACCTCGTTGACCATATAAAAAATCAATTTCATCAACGAAAATGATGGAAGGAGCACTTTCATGGGCCATTTGGAACAAATTTGAAACTAGCTTTTCACTTTCACCCATCCATTTGGAAACCAGGTCTGAAGAAGAAATGCTGCATAAAGATAGCATCTGACACTTGTCAATCAGGATGGCTGAGTCCATCTACGTGAAGAAATTTAAAAGTCGAACACATTTGAATCCATGAGCAATCTCGATATTAGAAAGAAAAAAGTGTAATCCAGGACAAACTGGCTAAAAAGAGCATACGAAGATAATCAATATCTAGAATTGATACGTGAACCATTGGGATTGGAAGCATATACAAGACCGCAAAGTAAAAATCTATTTAAGTTGCTTAATAATAAACACAATAATGATCTAGAAACACCTGATAGTGTATGTTCAAAATGTTGTGGATTTATACCATATCCCACCAATGCAAACGGAAGCACACTATGCACACATCAAAGAGAAAAATAATCACGCACACAGTTATGGGGTTTGGCCTAGATTACTTACATCCACGGGATAGAGAGCTTCCACTATGAATAAATAGAGAATACATGTGAGATGGTCAAAACACTCCAAACCTATACCACTATGCGAATCCCATACTTAAGGATAGTTGAGCCCTTGCTCATCTCGGTGCCTCACGGTATTTTTTCTCTCACCCCTCATCTCTATTTTTTCCACCTCTCAATCTCTCTCAGAGAACCCTATAGTCCCCATGATTATTTATAATAGTCTATCCATGGGAATTCTACTTTCATACAATTAAGTAACCAAATCCTAAATATATTAGGTTTCTTAATAGATTTCGGACTCTACTATCTTAACCCAAATACATGTATAAACCAACCTAATAACTGTATGAGACCTACCTTTATCACACGGGTAGACTAATCCTAACACAAAATGATCTTGTGCGCACAAGAAACAAAACATTACAAGAAATTAAGCAGGCTCATGTATGCTACAAGAAAAATCATAAAATTACATGTGGTCATGGACACACCGTGTGTAACATGTCTCAATAAAAACACAAGAGTGTGGGACACAATAACTCTCCAAAATGAAGAAACAGAAAAAGGCTATTGTTCCTATTTTCTATGTTGATCCATTCACTGTATCGGATTTCATCCTTGCATACATCCATGGGACACACATTCATGGCGTAGTGTGTATGATATAGATACCTGAAGAAAGTTGAGTCAGCTTCTGTTGCAACAGCTTTAGCTAAATATGATTTTCCAGTTCCAGATGGACCATATAATAGAAAAGCCCTCCATGGCCTCCTCTTCCCTAAACAAGAAAGATCAAGAAGATATATTAATTTATGAAGATAATATTAATGATTAATTAAGTAGAATGAAATTCTATAACAGTCCAGCCTCAAAAGAAACAGAAGTGGAATATAGCACGAAATGAAAATGAAATTAGACCTCTTCAGTATCCCTTTACATTTGTTCAATGTTATATAGGTAATAAAAACTGTTTGAAACTGGCACAAAACAATGAACACAAATTATTCTCATTCACAAAACCATAAGAAAAAACAAGCATTGCAAACAAGCTTACATACGCTATAATGGGATAAGTAATTACAAAGAAGTTTGACATGTAAAAATTATTGACCTGAAAAGTCTTGAACTTCAGTAAAGTATTGAATTACCAAACGAGACAATATGTTTTCTTTCTCCATTGAAAAGACTCCTTCAATCAATGCATAATTCACAGAAAAGGCAACACTGACATCAAGCCAAATATGGTCCTTTACTGAATAAAATAATCAAGGACATGCAAAATGCTGAATTCGGTGTAGTAACAATATATATAAGCCCACTTTCTAAATCCAATGATGTGTAAGAGAGATGATTGGCTAATGATTAGAGAATATATGAGAGAGAAAGTTACCTTAGATATTCTAATTAATTGCCACATCACAGAATTTGAAAACTTAGTCTAATTTTAGGGCTTGAATAGCAATGTCCTATATTTAATTTAGTTGTTATTTTTACATAGATTTCACTAAAAGCAAGGGCCAGTTTCCATTATCTAAGCGCAACTACATACTTTACCACAAACCAAATGGCTTTTTTCCAATTAACTTGCATTTTTTACTGGAGGAAGTATTCCATAATCACAAACTTCCAAATTTAAATATAAAAAGAAGTAAAATTAAAAATTAAATGCTGCATCAACACATCATAGCTGTATGCTAAATTATCCACAAACCATATTATGTAACCAAAAGTGTGACTATAATGCTTATATTTATTTGTCTTCATTGTCAATAATCTTTGTGTTTCAAACATAGAAAGAAAACCAGAGAGATGCAAAATCATTCAGGAACTAATCAGTGAAAAACTGTGGGAATTTGACAGGCAATATAGCAGCCTCTTGTAATGCCTGCTTGGCACTATCTAGGCCTGCAACATCATTCCACTTCACATTTGACTTTTCTCTAACCATAGCAGAATCAAGTCCGGCCCTGAGCTTCGCTTGTTCTGCTTCTTCCCCATCCCCCCTTCCCCATTCTGTGGCTGCACCATCATGTCAATTCTACATCATGTAAACAACTTCCAAATACCAGAAAATAATTAAATCTATGTTCTTAGTACCTTAAAAAACTACAGATTGTAAGACAAAATAACATTTTTTTTCTAGCACAATGAAATGATAGCGAGTTTGCAAGAATGATCAAATGCAACCTCAGTTTTGAAACCAATCCATATCTTCGAAGCTAGTCCCTGTGCCGCAAGCTCCTGCATGTTAATCTGAACAGCACCCTGTTGTGTAGGTCCACATGGCACCTACACATCATCCGAAGTTTTTGTGAAGAACTCGGCATCTTGAGTTTTACGAACAGGTTCAAACAACACTTCATTTACCTATCATATGAGAAACAGTGGTGAGACAGCTAAATGTTTTCAGTCACATAACAGAAAAGTAAATAGGAAGAACATTTGAGTTATGAATGATGTAAGCTTCACACTTACACAAACGGAAATATCTGAACCTGAGAAGCCTTCTGTCTTATGTGCGAGTTGCTCAAAATCGCTTTCAGTTAAATTGTGAGTATCCCCTAAATGTACCTGTTCATATCCATTCATTGCTACAAGGGAGGATGTTAAACAAGTCATTAAATTTGGACACCTTTATCAGCATGATACCCATTGTTATCAAACTGTGAATCGAATCATGAATTGTTTTGCAAAATAGTAAATCGTGAATCGTATCAAATTGTGAATCATAAGACTCATTTTTTTTAGCATAATATGTACATCTATTTACGTATATACATATAAAAAACAAATATGTAGTGTTTAAAATCAAATAAATATTAATATAACTAAATGATATATATATATATGTATATACACATATAAAATTACATATATCAATATAATTAATTGATCTCTTTTTATTTTATTTTGCAAAGATGATGTCATTTCATGCATTATGCAAACAAAACTGAACCACTACAAATTGTAGTGATTGCAATAAATCATAGTGAATCGCAATCGAATTGTAAAGTTCACTAAACTTAAGAATCAATAACATGAATCGAATCATTTTAGTTGAAACTGGTATTGAATCGTGAATCATAAAATTCTAACCACCATAGTGTACCCATAGAGGCCAAAATAGAGGCATTTCCTTGATTATCAGAGATATTTATTAAACTGACAGTAGTACCTTGAACATGTGCTGCCCTGCCTTCAAATCTGGGAGAGGAATGTAAATATGTTTGTCAAATCGCCACCTGATAGCCTGTGATTCACTTTGCATCAGCCTCTGTTGAAAAAAAACACTTCCAATACTAGGTTTGGATAATTTCTCACCTGATCTAAGGCATATGGAGTATTTGTGGCTGCAAGAACAAGAACTTTCTCATCATTCTGCCCTACACCCTGACATGCAAATAATGAAACTCCGCTCAAATTAAGAAGTAAAGAAAAAAAAAGGGACTACAGAGTCACCTTTATATGAAAATACTCATGAGAGACAGAGAGAGTATGAACAGAAATTATAGACTGATGAATTCCAAAAAGTAAATTCGATATCCTAAACCATATAACAAAGGAAAATTTAGTACACATTACATTAAGGCCATGTTTGATTCACAAGATTAATCAAATTAGTGTGGTATTTACTATCCAATTGGATTAGTAGGATAAATTATCCCCTTATCCATTGTTTGATATGCATTGGATTAGTAGGTAAAAGAGTCTTTTTATTTTATTTCCCAACTTAGGATATATAATCTCACCCCTACCCCATTACTAATAATCCTACAAATTTGTTGGATTAATTATCCATTGGATTAATAATCCTGAAACAAATTTTCAAAACAAACACAGGATTATTGGGTCCACGGATTAATAATCTCAATCCCATGCTCTAATCTTGTCAATCAAACATGCCCTAAATGCTTCAATAAGACAGCTTTCTGAATCTGAGAATGGAAGGTTTGGTAGCCTGTCAATTGTATGGGAAAATTGACTTTCAAAACAGACAGTCCACAAGGCTGACTTAGAAGATTGTATTCAAACCAAGGTATTACCTTTCCATGAATTAACTTGACGAGGTTCTGCTTGGCTACCAAAAAAACACAGGACAGGAGGAAGCTCTGCCTCAAGCTGGGGAGCCATCACCAGCTTCCAGTAGTGAACATAATGACAAATTTTTTAATGACATAGTAACTTTGAAAATCCTTTATAGTCTTTCGAAAATAATGGTCACCCTAAGAAGCGTCGACACGGACACGACACAGACACGTGGATCACGCAAATTTTCGAAAAATACACACGTGCAAAGCATATAATTTTATATATTTATTATATGTCATATTTTTAAATATTTAATATTTATTTTATGTCAACTAACAAATATATAATTTTGACAAATTTATCAACCTTAGGTATACTATTTAGTAAAAAAAAATTTAAAATTTTAAAAAAATGCGCCTTAGCATGTTGAATTTTTAAAGCCAGTTACACAATTTTTAAAGCCTCAGGAGTTTTAGGCCAATCTTGCTTTCAAGTGAGTCTAAAATGGCTTTATAAAACTATAATAGACTATTAACCAAACTGTAATACAGATGAATTCATCTGGAACCCCCTAAGGAAATTCAGGAATTATGATTTTTACAATTGAATTTAAAAGATTAGTTTTGATGGACTGTACAGACCTAAATAAAGCTGAAAAGTTTATGTAGCCAACCCCAAATAATTGGATTTCAGGTTTTGATGAGTTGAAAAGAAACATCATAGGGTACCCAGCTTAGTTAATAAACTTTGTTATGGTTGCATCACGGAATTGGCTTACAGCTTCCATTAAGATTGACTGACACAAAAGCTAGCCTTCCTGGGCATTTCTTTTTAGTTTTAATTTTAAACATTACAGATTTGCTGCTTCCACACCAAGAGGACAAACTGTTGACGTAGTTTAATATAAAAACCACCAAGTCTATCAACAAAGGAATGCCTTAAGGAATAAACTTCAATTGTTTAGAGCCAAACTTAGCAGCCCTATACATAAGCATCTGACATTTTTAAACTACCAAGTACTTTAACAATTATTATGAATACAAAAAAAATTTTAAAAATAAAAAATAAAAAATTAAATAAACTAATAATAAATAAAAATTGAGTTGGCAAAAGCATCTCTAAGGTGAATCTGATGCCTCAACTTGGAAAAGGGAGAATCAGATCAACGAAAATCAATAAAATTTTCAGTAAAATCAAGAATGGTGAAAAAATTGGCTGAAATGCGCACTTCCTACATTATACACACTCCCAAAATTATTTAGCCATTATTGATAAGAGATGTGGACCTGGGATTATGTGTCAATAATGTTTTGACTTCAGCTACTGAGACCCTAAAAATATTTTGCTAACGTAAAAACTCCTCACTCAATTATTCTGTAGAATCTAAACAGCTTGCAAGAAGAAACTTGAAGGACGTGCACAATAAGAAAAAAAAAAAAATTTTGTACAAAAACTATATCATCCATGTCTGAGC
>JAPPVO010004145.1:0-48516 GCA_030407325.1 Camellia japonica | reverse complement strand
CCCGAGGTCAGAGGGTCTTCCATGCCCTCCACATGCCTTTATCCAAAGCTTTCCAAATCCATGTTGGACAAGGCCATCTCAAACCCCTTGAGCCTCGGCCTCTCCCGAACCCTCTTCCGGCTACACATGATGCTACCCAGTACTGCGCATACCATCAGCAAACTGGCCATACTACCGACAACTGCTTCCGTCTTCGCCATGAAGTACAGGATCTGTTTGACAATGGGGTTGTCCTCCCACCAAGCTCTGCAAAGTCTATCGGCACTTGATTAGTGAACTTGTGGGGGGATAATGTAATGTGATCGAGGGATGAACCACCTGCGGGCAGCGCTCAGTTTACTCCAAATATGGAGGATGGCACGCACTGTCTGAGCAATGTGCAAATACCAGTTTTCGTGTTTTCTGACTTGGGTATTGGGTCAATTTTGTTGTTTTGTTTTGAGTCTGTCTTTTTGTTTTGAGTCAGTCTCTTTTGTTTTGGGTCTGTCTTGTTGTATCGAGTCAGTCCTGTTGTATAGGAGTCGGATGATTCTGGGGGTGTTACCTTAGGCGTCACCATTTTGTTTCGCGTTTGTCTTTTTGTTTTGTTTTGAGTCTGTTTCTGCCAGGGAGCCAGTTATGCCAACAGATTTTGAATAAAACATCAGTGATTTTCACGCTCTCACATTTGCTTCTGCTGTGTGCTAGTTGTGCCGGGATTTGAATGAAATGGCAGTGCATTCCACCTGCTCTCTTGTGCGTTGAAGTCATTGTAATGACCTGAGTTTTTTGAAACCTTTTGAACACTGCGGTAAAAGCAAAGAGGAGGAATTCCTCAGGATTTGCAAAACTTTGATCAAACTGAGAGAAAGAGAGGCGTGCTAAGCCCTTAATGAATGAAATCATGCTTGTTAGTGTGAGTACTGAGAAGGACCCTAGCTTTGATCCAGATTGATCCTACACTGTCTTCAGCGCGAGCGATTTGTTGCTTTCTTAAAAACTTTCAAAAAATGTTTTGCGCGGTCCTGCAAAGACATGTGTGGAATCGCTCTTGAGATTGTGCAGCTTAGGATCGCTCTCAGCCTCGAGACTCGACCCCCCTTTGCTTTCAAACCTTGAACTGGCATTCAGAATGTTCAACGGTCGACCACGATGTAAGGCCTGTGTGGCCAGATTTGAAGCAGCCCTCGAACAAGAGGCACCAAAGTCAGATCAAGAAGGTCAGACCTCATCAGAAGAAGCTTGCAAGGCTAGAACAGAAGCACCCCTCGAACAAGGGGCAAACAAAAAAATATATCCGATGTTCTCGAAGAGCCAAAGGTGGATCCTTCTGCAAATCAATACAACAGCCACTCTCCTGGATACAGAGGGCTTCAACCTCAAAACCATTTGGCATGGACTTGTTACACTTTTACCCTTTGAGAGGCTCGCTGGGCCGAAAACCCGGAAGGGCGACCCAGGCAAAAGTTAGAGCAAAGAAAAGAATGAAAAAAGAAATGAAGAGAAAAATGCAAAAAGAAAAGAAAAAAAGAAGAAAGAAAGAAGAAGAAAATGGAATGAACAAGAATAGAAAAAGAAAGAAGAGAAAAGAAAGAAGAATAAAGCTCGCAAGGTCGAAAACCTGTAATAGGCGCATTGGCAAAAGTTAGAGCATAAAAAGGAGAGGTTAAATACCCGAGCGTACCTTAACCCCGAACTACGTAAGGCTTGATTCCCATGTTTGGGATACGTAGGCAACTTCATTCTGAAGTCCAGCCGTAAAACACTTCAATTTGATTGTGTCCACGCGATGGTCCTGGTCATCTTTGTCTTCTTTGTATCTGAGGATTTGGTTGTGTTCGTCACTCTGAGGACTGACTACAATGCGCCGCGGTGCTATTCAAACAAGGGGCAACTTTCTGTTGCCATTCAGTGTGCTGCAGCGCCAGTCAAACAAGGGGCAACTTTCCGTTGCCATTCAATGCGCCGCGGGGCCGTTCAAACAAGGGGCAACTTTCCGTTGCCATGCAGCTCCCCTCTAGCAAGGGGCAATTTTCCTTCGAATCTGAGGTTGTGCATCTCGAGAGTGGGTTCTATGCTCGTGAGCAGTGGCCGTTTGCAAAAATAATTTTTGAGAATTTTTACTGAGGTTGACTAATTTTCTCGAAAATTGTTTCATCTTTTCCCAAAATTGGACCATTTCTTGGACCCAAAAAAGGAAAATTTTCAGTGCTCATAGCCTGACTTGCATGATTTCAAATCAAAAATCGAACAAGTATGTCAATCTAACTCTCATTTTGGTCAAAATTGTTTTAGTAGAAAGCAAAACAAAACATGGTCAACATAATGAACTAGGGGCACAGTTGAGTTAGGTTCTCTGTCTTTTTCCCTTTATCAACATACTTGCCAGAAAGGGCACTCTACCTGCCAGAAGAAGGCACAACTGAAGCTAGCAGCAAAAAGGCTAAAAGCTCTCTCACATCCTCCGAGCAACGAGGTATCAAGCCAAGTGCGAAGCACGAACTGGAATGAGGCAAGATATTCCACTCCATCATCTGGACAGATCTTATCACGTCCAAACTCCCCAGCAAAGCGTCATCAACCGATGCTAGCTGCAGATTTGCTACACACCCAGTTGTAGCGCAACCCCTCTGTGGGAGAAACTCACTAGCTGCGTGCAGAAGAAGAAGAATCTAGCAGAATGCTAGGGGCACGAGCCCACAACTTGTTATTTATCTATCAACCACCCAGGGGAGGGATTGAAAAATGAGAGATTGAAGATTAGAGAGATGTGCGGTGAGAGAAAAAGTGAGAAAAGGGCTTTTTCAGAAAAACATAGCTTGAGGGCCGAGTGATGTGAGAACCACAAATGAGAAAGGATGGGAAACACTACCCGGTGAAACAGGCTCCTGTGCACGTCTGAGTGTCGTGTCTCTTTTTTTTTTTTTTTTTTTTTTTTTTTTTATCTCGATTCTTGTTTTGAGCCGTTTCAAGTGTTACTCGATGTGTCTAGGTTGTGTGCCTTTTATTTCCGTGTTGAGATGTTTTGGCTGTGGTCAGTTGTAGGCTCAATACCCGGTTGAAAATCCTTTTCTCATTTCCAAAAGAAAAATCATCATGTGCTCAGAGTGCTGTGCCATTCTCCACATTTGTGCAAAATAGGATTGGTTCTTTCATAAAGCCGCAGGTTTCAACCCAGGTCACGTCAGAATAGTAAAACAAGGATCTATCTGAAGCTATTTAGGTTCCGGACTGCAAAGCAAAAGAAAAGAGGGAAAATTTGGAGCATCTTAGCATGTCTCAACTTTAGCAAAATCTGAGATTGCATTCTAGGTGCACCTTCTCAGGCCTCGCCGTTTCTTTGGAGTATGAGTGTATCTCAACCCCAAGTGTAAGCCTGCTTCAAGTCCGAATGGCAGTCCAAGCAACACCCGAGGGTTTCACATACAGATGTTATCTCTCGCCAATATGAACAGGGTGTGCCCTTTTGAGCTGAGTGTGTTGCAAAGTCCTCTAAGAGGCAAATCAGAGGCACCAGAGTACATATTTGATGATCCTCTATTGCATAGAATGTGAACTTTCATATACACTGTTGTTGCATGCGTGCCGCGCATCGTTATGATTCTTACATAGAATATGCTTGCTTTCAATATTGCATCAATTGTGCTTCCATACTTGCATAGAAAATGCCCGTATCTTCTGCATAGAAAATGCCTCCATACTTGCATAGAAGATGCATTTTATCGCACTTTCTTGTGCATTTTATCTCACTCGTACCGTTTTGTGCATTTCTAATCACTCGCGCTGTTTAGCGTATCGCACTGTTTTGTGCAGTTTATCACTCGCGCTGTTTAGCGTATCGCACTGTTTTGTGCAGTTTGCATTCGCGCTATTTTGCGCATCGCACTGTTTTGTGCAGTTTATCATTCGCGCTATTTTGCGCACCTCAATCGCACTGTTTTGTGCAGTTTGCATTCGCGCTATTTTGCGCATCGCACTGTTTTGTGCAGTTTATCATTTGCGCTATTTTGCGCACCTCGATCGCGCTATCTTGCGCAGTTTGCATTCGCGCTATTTTGTGCATCGCACTGTTTTGTGCAGTTTATCATTCGCGCTATCTTGCGCACCTCAATTGCACTGTCTTGTGCATTGCATATCATCGCGCTATTTTGCGCACCTCAATCGCACTGTCCTGTGCTTTGCATATCACATCGCACTATCTTGTGCATTTCAGATCAATCGCGCTGTTTAGCGTATCGCACTATTTTGTGCATTGTATCATTCGCGCTATCTTGCGCGTCCCACCTGCACCTGTTAGTGCATTACATTTCACTCGCGCTATTTTGCGCATCGCACTATTTTGGGCACATTATTTGCATTGTGCATGCATTTTATCGTGCTATCTTGTGCACTTTACCTGTATCACACTGCTTTATGCATTCACCCTACTCACACTGTCTTGTGCACTCTCCAGTCTAGGAGACCTTAAATCCTCTAAAGGTGCAATTCCTTTGGTGTTTTGTCGTGCCCGAACGACTTTCGGTGGTCTGGTATAGCCACCTGCCTGTGTTTGCGGTGAGTTCCTAGGAGACCAACTGAGACGGTGGAAACTAGAGTTCGAATGGCTCGTGCCTAGAACGCAAAGGTTCGGAATTTCCGGGACTAAAGTCTGGTTTAAATACCCAGGGGTATATCCTCGGCTTGAAATCTGTATGGCAGCCCCATAGATTGAGATAGCATCTGTATGCACCTCAATTCTGGATACTGATCCAACCTAGTCTGTCACCCTGTTGGAGAATAGGGAAAGCTGCGACCATAGTCAGGGAGAAAAGTAGTACCTGTGGTTCAATCAAGAAGAAGCAAGAGATCCCCAGCAGCATAAGGTAAGTCATTGCCAATTACCCCTGTAAGGTACCTTTACCTTTTAGCTATTACATTGCATTTTAGCCACTACATTACAGTGCATTGCATGAGTCCTCAATTTTCAAACCGGCTTCGCGTAGCGTGTAAGTCCAATCTTCAAACCGGCTTCGCGTAGCGTGTAAGTCCAATCTTCAAACTGGCTTCGCGTAGCGTGTAAGTCCAATTTTCAAACCGGCTTCGCGTAGCGTATAAGTCCAATCTTCAAACCGGCTTCGCGTAGCGTATAAGTCCAATCTTCAAACCAGCTTCGCATAACGTATAAGTCCAATTTTCAAAACCGGCTTCGCGTAGCGTGTAAGTCCAACTATCAGAATCTTCCTGCATATGATTTTGCATCTTGCCCCCCACCTGCGGGCACGCCTGCGGGCATATCTCTGTTCATCTTGTATGATTGTCTAAGTCTTCGGCCTTGTCAAAAATGGGTCGTCTCTAAGCTTTGACATTCACTCCCGTCACTTATGACTTCCGAGTTCTGTCAAAGAGGGGCAACTGTAGACACACCATTTTTGACCGACCTTGAGACTCAGACGTCACCGATTGAGCGCTCGGTGATGTTACATATTGTGCTCGTTCAGAAGTCTTAGAGTCGCGGCCGTGAGCCCTACCTCCGGACTTCCGAACCCTCTTCTGTGCCTTGCCTCGGTTTGCGAACCAGACTCAGTTTTCTCTGTTTCTCTTCATGAGGGGAGGGAGAGGTCTCGTAGACCATCTCTCAGTGGCCGTGGGCTACATTTCGTGGCCGTAGGCCATTTTTCCCATTTCGGAGCCCGGTTCCCAGTTTTCGGAGCCGTCAGACCGTGTGCCTCGATTCGGGACCGCCTAACCATCTTTGACTGCTCCGGTTTTTGGCATGCATCTCATTTACTCCCTTTTGAGGGACACTGAGGCCTGAGAAACCCACTTCGTGGCCAGATGCCACTTTCGGTGCTTAACAGCCTATTTTCGGGACCCCGAACTGCGTGTTTTGGCCCCCGAGCATTCGTTTTGCATCGATGTTTGTTCATTTTTGGCAGGTATCTCTGTTTTATCACCAGGAAGGTCACTGAAGGGTGGGAGGCCAGCAATTGTCTTAGCAACCAGTTATGCTCCTCCGGCGCCTCCGACGCCCGTTTTTCTCACTTCTGGGCCAATGTTGACCACCCTAGGAGCATTTTCTTCAAGCCCAAACCACATATTTGTGTTGTACACACCTGGGAGGACCCTAAAAGTCCATGGCCGGCCAGTAATTCCTCTGCCCATTTTGAAACCTCTTTGAAAAGTGGCTTGTTGTCTCTCCTGTCTTACAGTTGCCAATTTCCAACCACAGGGCCTTGTTGGGAACACATGGGAGGACATCTTTCTCCTATGGCCGGCCAGAAAATCCTCTGGACCATTTTGCCCCTTGGCCGGCCGGCTGGCCATAGGGGGTGGCCGGCCGGCCACCTGCAACAAAGATAGATGGCCGGCCTTGATCCTCACAATTGGTACTTTACAGCTGTATAGCTGTTTTCCCCCAAAAATATCTGTATCCGAGGGAAGACTTGAGGAGGGAAACTTGGTGTCATTTTCCCTCCACTTGGCTCCTCCTCTCTTGCCTTTATAACAGAAGCTCAAGCTTGGTTTGAGGGTTACAAAAATTTCCCTAAGGCCTTTGCATACATCTCCCTCCATTTCTCTCTCATTTTCTTCAAAAAATCACTAAATCCTACCCTTTTCTTCACTACTACCAAGCACCACCATCACTACTCCATTCCAGCAGCAAGGAGGGGTTTTTCAAAGGCTAAAAGGCAGCAAATTTGGTCCAAGAAGCAAAGAAAGGGTGGTCTTCAAGGGTAAGTTCTCATTCCCCTCTTTTTTTAGCTCATTTTTGCCTCATTTTTCTACCCTATTTGCTTACTGTTTTGGGCTCCGACCCCAACTAAAACTAGGCCTTTTTTGAGCCATTCTTCATGTTTGATCAAGGGCTCAACCCTGTTTGAGCCCTCCATTTGGTACTTGCTTCAATACCCCTTGGTATGTCACATTTTTGCATGAAATTTCTAGCCCATGTGTGATCTATTTTCGAGCATAATGTAAACTATGAGTGGGCCTATTTTGAGCCCCTCTTCAACATTGAAGAAGGGCTCAACACTGTTTAAGCCCCCCCATGATGCACTTGCTTCATAATCCCTCCTATTTACCGTAAATTTGCATGATTTGTTTGGCCTATATGTAAATTGTTTTGGAGTATATCATGAACTGTGAGTAGGCTTATTTTGAGTCCCTATACAACATTGTAGAAGGGATCACCACTGTTGGGGGCCTCCATGTTGTACTTACCATTATACCCCTCTTTGGCCCCCATTTTTGCATGCTTTTTTGGCTTATCTAGCTTCTGTTTTCGGCCATGATCAGAACTGAAAGTGGTTATATTTTTACCTTCTTGGCATGTTTCATTAAGGGTCCTTGCTTGTTTGGTGAATTCTTGGTCTACTTCATGTTATAGCCTCTTGTTGGCCTATTTCTTGCATTGCATTTTGAGCATGTTTGCATACTGATTTGAGGTTTGTCATCTACTGTAAATGTTCATATTTTTGGTCCCTCTTCAGTATTGTAGAAGGGTATTTTTCCATTTGGGCTTTGCATCTACCATTTGCTTCATTGCCTCCCTTGCGGAGTCATTTTTGCATGCCATTTTTGCCCTATTTGTGCTTTCTGTTTGGCCATATTTTGTACTATAAAAATTTGAGTTTTGGGGCTACCTTCTTCTTCCTTTTCATGTCATGTATCAATTATGCATGTATAGTATAGTGTAGGCCATTTTATGCGTTGAAATCCATGTTTCGGGATCATTTCATGCATCGGGTATTACTTCGCCTCATTTCGGGGCTGTTTTGCCCCTCATCTTGCCACTGATTTTTGCATGTTTGCATATCATATTCCATGTCTTTGCCATGTCTCATTAGAGTGGCATTTCGGTGCCTGAGGGTCCGTTCTCGGTTTGCGCGCCCGCGGGCACGCACTTCGAGGTATCTTGTTTTCATCTGATGGCCTCCTATGTGAGTGTGGCTGAGGCTCTCTCATGTTGGTGTAAGCCCATTATTGCATTGCGTATGCCATTTCATCCGTGGCATTGTGTATGCCCGGTTGTGTATTACCTCGTATAGCGTGTATGCCATTCCATGACATTGTGTATGTTAGGATTGCATATTAGCTACATTTCATGCATTCATGCATATTGCATCGTGTTCGGGATAGGAGTTAGCCCGGGCACGGGAAACGAGGCACGTTTCGTACTCCGAGCGACGGAACGGGTCTCAATTCCCAAGTCACCGACACTCCGGATCATCCATGATGGAGTTAGGTTTTTTGTGGCATTCATATGCATTCATCCTATATTGAGTTGTGCAAATCGGCTCCTCGGCCATCATGCATCGAGATGCGTGATTGGTGGCACGAGGATCGAGGCATGCATATATCTGTGAAATACATTGCTATGCCCCTTTCCTGCTCTCTGTTGCAGCAAAATGAAGAATCAGCAACTTTTCGGAGTCTGGCACGCATTTCGAGAAACATTGCAAACAGAGGCTAATTGGGGCATCCCAATGGATTTCCGCGCAAAGCATCCCCAATGTGCATCATTTCATTATCCGGAGCGGAGTCAAGGCAGTCCCTGGCTTGCATGCCAGTTTACAATTTTTCTTAGTTAGTTTGTTAATTAATTAGGAATTTGTATATTATTCGAACTGTATTATTCGGGACTGTATATTTATTCGGACCCTCTGCGCGAGGGCATAATTGTAATAAGTGTGGGTGAGTGTGATGTATGTCTTCCAACCCCACGTCTTTCTTCCCTTTTATTTATCCACTTATGATGGTTAGATATAGGGCATATTTCAATTAGCATACAGTATGACCGCATGTCTGCATTCATTCATCTGTTTTGCACGCACCGGGCTCGGCGCATCATACAAACTGCATTGGTATTTCAATTCCAAGTTGAATACATGTTAGCTGTAGCATTCCATATGCCATGTCTAGAATAGCCGAGCCTGCTATAGTTACATCTTTGCATGCGTTGCATTAGGCATTTCTGTATCTAGGATCATGCATGGATTTCTAACGAGCTTCTGTTTTGGCTTGGAGTACTCGGTGAGTTTTATGCTTTAGCATCCTTGCATGTGTGGTGAGTGACTGCCATGATAGCATGCTTGCCATGAGGCTATGTGCTTATGTGATATAACTGCCTTGAATGCCTGTGGGTGGCGGTTGGGTTACTTGGATTGGACAATTCATCAAATGTTTGTTTTAAGCCCACTAGATAGTGGCAAAATCACGTTTTCTAAGCCCACCCGAGGGTGGCAAATCCACGTCTTAGCCTACCTGCGGGTAGCACCATCAACCATTTTCAAACAAACAAACAAACATGAAATATTTTGTTCCAATTCAGACGGCCCAGTCTATACTTGTTTGCTGCGAGCATCACATAGTAACCTAGGCTAATAACCGAATAAGAACTCACAATGTTTTCAAAATAAGATATCATGGTTAGTAGAGGCCGGTCTTAACCGGGCGAGCGGGGGTGCTCACGAAGTGACCTTCCCCAATCGTACCCAAGTTCCCGAGCCGAGGCAACTTTGGTGATGACAGACACGTGGCCTTTGGCACCGAGTCAGGGTTTCCTAAATTTCCCAAAAATAAAATATTTAGGTGGCGACTCTGTATCTGGCAAAGCAGTCCATGTTTTGGCACTTCTTTCAAAAAATCTGTTTTCCAAACGATTTGCCGGATTTAGACTCTTTGGTTCAAGATTAAGAACCTGACACAAATCGAGTCCGAGAGTGTGTAGCGAGGTCCCCGCGGGCTTGTTACACTAAGGCAAAGGAGTGACCTCTGTGCTTGATCTTCGGGAGGTTCTGTAAGCCCATAAGACATCCAACAGAAGGTTATGCCAATCCCTGGGATTATCTTCCACAACTTTTTGTATTCCTTTTTTCAAGGACTTGTTAGATGATTCAGCTTGACCATTGGCTTGTGCATAATAAGGTGTGGAATTAACAAGGCTAATTCCAAACTCTGCCACAAAAGATTTCACCATTTTCCCCATCGAATACAGTCCATTATCCACAGTAATGGTTTGTGGGATGCCAAATCTATGGATCAAGTCTTTAATGAACCCAATAACCTCTGTTTGATCTACAGCCTTATACGGCTTGGCTTTCGACCCACTTGGTGAAATAATCAGGGCCGCTAGAATGAAACAATGATGCTTCGAAGAAGGTGGGTGTATTTTTCCCATCATATCCATGGCCCATCCTCTAAATGGCCAAGGCTTTACTACTGATGTAGGTCAGGTTGATTATGGCACATGCCTATTTGTGCCATGCTTTTGACATGCCTGGCAACCCTTTGCATATTCTATGCAGTCTTTTTAAGGATAGTTGGCAATAGTAGGAATGCCTTCGAAGCAACCATCTCATCTTCACACCCGGTTGATGAGCACCATAAATGCCTTCATGAACCTCAGCCATAGCTGTTAATGCTTCTTTTGGGCCTAAACATTCCAGCAATAAGCCATCTCCCCCCCTTTGGTAGAGAGCATTGCCATATATCATATATTGCATAGACTGCAATTTGATTTTCCTGCTGGCCTTCGAAGATGGACCAGCCAGCAAGTATTGCATTATTGGATGCCTCCAATCTTGTTCTTGTAAGTCATTGTGATTGACTTCCAAGACCACATTCCTTTTATTCAAAGGTTGTATTAATCTTTGATATGTTGTTTGGCTTATGTCCCTTTGGGTATTATCCCTTCTCTTGAAGTTCGAAGCTTTCTGAGCTACATCATTAGCCCTATTGTTCAAGAATCTTGGAACATGAGTTACATTTGCTATTTGAAACTGAGAAAGCAAATGCAAGGCAACAACATAGTATGGCAAAATACTTATGCTTTGACACTTGAAAACCCCTTTCACTTGGTTAACCACCAATTGAGAGCCTCCAAATATGTCAACTGCATGTACTTGTAATCCAATAAGAATTTTCTAGTCCCACTATTAAGGCTTCATATTCAGCCTGGTTATTGGAACAGGTGGCTTCATCCACTCTGAAACCATGTGTGGTTTCTACCCCTTGTGGAGACTAATCACAATACCAATTCCAGTTAAACCATTGGCTTTCGATCCATCGAACCACATCTGCCATGGCTCAACACTAGCCATACCAAGCTCCATTATCTCTTGGCTCTCTGTTTGAGATGGATGGTCTCCCAAAAAATTGGCTAAGACTTGAAACTTTTACTGCCCTTTGAGGGACATACTCTAGATGAAATTCTGATAAGGCTAGTATCCACTTGCCAATTCTTCCCCTTAACATAGGTCTGGATAACATGTATTTAACCAAATCTGTGGTTGCAATTACCAAGACAGTTGTAGGTAACAGATAATATCTTAATTTCATTGCAGCAAAATACAAAGCAAGACACAGCTTTTCAACAGCTGAATATTTACATTCACAAGAATTTAAAAACCTACTAAGGTAATAAATAGCTTGCTCCTTGCCTTCTTCATTGTCTTGGGCTAAAAAAGCTCCCAATGAATCTTCTGCTGCAGCTATGTACAACTTCAAGAGCTTGTTCCCCTTTGGTGGCATCAGCACTGGAGGTTGGCCAAGTAGGCTTTGATACCTTCGAAAGCAATTTGATGCTCTGCTGTCCACACAAATTCCTCTTCATCTTTCAGCCTTAACAAGGAAGAAAATACTTTAGTTTTCCCTGCAGTATAGAAATGAACCTTCAAAGAAAGTTAACCTGTCCAAGGAACCTTGTAATTCTTTCTTACTTGATGGAGGCCTGGCTTCAATGATGGCTTTGGCTTTATTCTGATCAATCTGTATTCCTTTCTTGTGTACCACATAACCCAAGAAGTTTCCAGATGATACGCCAAAAGCACACTTAAGAGGATTGAGCTTCAACTTGAACTTCCTCATTCTTTCAAAAGCTGCTTCTAAATGAAACAGATGCTCCTCCATGGACTGGGATTTCACTACAATGTCATCAATATAACACTCTAGATACCCTCCAATGAGGTCATGAAAGATAGTGTTCATAGCCCTCTGGTATGTAGCCCCAACATTCTTCAGACCAAATGGCATTTTAACCCATTCGAAGGTGCCAATATTCCCAAGACATCTGAATGCTGTCTTGTGGATATCCTCCTTTGCGATGCAGATTTGATTATAACCAGAGTGGCCATCCATCATTGATAAAACTTAATGCCCTGCTGAACTGTCTACCAGCAGATCCACTATAGGCATAGGGTACTCATCTTTGGGAGTTGCTAGATTTAAGTTTCTGAAATCGATGCATACCCTCATTTTGCCATTCTTTTTAACTACATGCACAATATTAGATAGCCATTCAACATACCTGGCGGTCCTAATAAAGCCTGCCTTGAGTAGTCTAAGAATTCTTCCTTGACTTTCTGAATTACTTCTGGACTCATTCTTCTTGGTTTCTGCTTGTATGGCTTGAAATTAGGCTTCATAGGAAGCCTATGTTCCACTAATGACCTATCCAATCCTGGTAGTTCATTGTAAGACCATGCAAAGCAATCTTTGTATTTCTTTAGAACAACCAACAACTGGTCTCTATCCAGAGCATTCAAACAAGCACTTATATAGGTGGGCTGCTGCACAGAACCTTCCCCTAAATTTACTTCTTCTAAGGGGTCTTGTGTCTGAGAACTCATTGAAGCTTCTTCTTTGGTTTCTTCAACCTTCGAAGCAACCTTCTTACCTTGTTCTGCTCTAGGTTCTTAATTCGACATCTCTGCCTCTTCCTCATAGACAAAATCTGTCCACAAGGCATCTTCTTCCTGTATCTCTGGACTTTGTTTCAATGTCCAACGCACAGTATTTCCCAAGGGTCAAAATTCTGACCTGTTGCTGCTCTGTTCACAACCAGTTATCATGGCTCTTCTCTCTTGCTTCTGTACTTCTGGACTATTGCTTTTACGTCCAATATGAGAATTTAATCAGAGCCAAAGACTGGCTTCTTGTTCTTCATCTCTTTGCCTACAACCAGGCATCATTGTCATCTTTAACGACACTCTTCATCAGCACTCTCTTGGACTAAGTGCTTCAGTGTGTCACTTCCTCATCAGCCGTCACTTCGGCTGAGCCATCAGCTTTCCTCAGTATACTGAGTGGTGTCACTCCCTCAATATACAGTTTGGCCTCCGCAAAGTCTGCACAGGCTATGAAGGGTTGAGGATCTGCATCAATCTCCTCTGTCTCTCCATTGCCCAAAGCCATAATGATCTTCTGATGCAAAGAGGAAGGCACACATTTGTTAGTGTGGATCCAATCTCTCCCGAGTAAAGCATTATATTTAGCATTGCTGTCGATTACGAAGAATGCTGTCATGCAGTCCCTGGTTCCCACACTCAGGTTAATAGGTAGAATCCCTTGAGCCATCTGTTTATCTCCAGCAAAGCCAGCGATGGTTGTGCTGGTTGGAATCAACTTGGGATTCTTTTTCCTAGTTTCTTCAAAGAAGATTTCGGTAATAAGTTTACTGCTGCCCCATTGTCTATCAGGACTCGATTCAGTTGTATCCATCGAAAAAAGCCTTGATGTACAAAGGCTTGACATGTTGTGTCATGGAATTCGAGGGATGTTCAAAAGGATATGAGAGGTTGATGCTCACCTCTTCCTCGCTCTCACATTCAGTTTCCATCGGGATAGCCATTCCAGGACCATCCTGTACCATACTCACTTGCGATTCCTCACTGGAGACTGGAATAGGATCCATGTCTTGGTCCTCATCCCCAGCCTGGAACTCATGAGGCAATATGTGTACCATATTGACTGATACTGGAGGAAATGAGCCAAATTGGATGGCTGGCTGTACCTTCTTCCCTCTTGGCTACCTTGCTTGGTGTCTTCAGCAGCATCCTCCATGCTGCACTCTGGCACTTCGTTGATAACTGATCCCTTCGAAGGATCTTTCTCAACTGGTTCTTCAGTCAGAAATGTTTGTTCAGCCATGAAGGCTTCGAACATTTCTTCTTCTGCCATTTCCTTCTTTGGCTCATGCCAATCTCTTCTTCTGTTTCACTGTCACTTTCCATCAGGGCCTTCTCCAACCCTGCCAAACTAGACTTCTCTCTGGCCTTAGTTCAGAATGAACCTGGGCCAACTGTCCTCTGCTAAAACCACTTTGCTTTGTAGAGTCGGTTTTGGAGTATGGTCTGACTCCGAAGTATTCTTTCCTTCTGTCTTAACCAGTGAAGAACTCTCTCCACTTTCTTTCAGATCTTGCTGGTACTGGGTGTACCTGCGCTGAATTTTCCTCCTTTGTGATCTGGAAATGACTGGAACCATATCTGGTTCCTTTGTCTTTGGATGCTTCAGCAATACCCAGTTGTTCGGAGCCACCAACGGAGGCTTGACCATCCTGCCTTGGTGTAGACACCCCATTTTTGACCGACCTTAAGACTCAGATGTCACCGATTGAGCGCTCGGTGATGTTGCATATTGTGCTCGTTCAGAAGTCTCAGAGTCGCGGTCGTGCGCCCTGCCTCCGGACTTCCGAACCCTCTTCTTTGCCTTGCCTCGGTTTGCGAACCAGACTCGGTTTTCTTTGTTTCTCTTCCCGAGGGGAGGGAGAGGTCTCGTAGACTATCTCTCAGTGGCCATGGGCTACATTTCGTGGCCGTAGGCCATTTTGCCCATTTCGGAGCCCGGTTCCCGGTTTTCAGAGCCGTCAGGCCATGTGCCTCGGTTCGGGACCACCCAACCATCTCCGATTCCTCTGGTTTTTGGCATGCATCTTATTTACTCCCTTTCGAGGGACACTGGGGTCCGGGAGACCCACTTCGTGGCCGAATGCCACTTTCGGTGCTTAACAGCCTATTTTCGGGACCCCGAACTGCGTGTTTTGGCCCCCGAGCATTCGTTTTGCATCGGTTTTTGTTCATTTTTGGCAGGTACCTCTATTTTATCATAAGGAAGGTCACTGGAAGGTGGGAGGCCAACAATTGTCTCAGCAACCAGTTATATTCCTCCGGCGCCCTCCGACGCCCGTTTTTCTCACTTCCGAGCCAATGTTGACCACCCTAGGGCCATTTTCTTCAACCCCAAACCACATATTTGTGTTGTACACACATGGGAGGACCCTAATATGCTATGGCCGGCCATTAATTCCATTTGACCCTTTTGAACCCTTTGGAAAAGTGGGTTGTTCTCTCTCCTGGTTCACAGTTGCCAATTTTCAACCACAGGGTTGTGTTGAGGACACATGGGAGGACCCTAATCTAGCATGGCCGGCCATTAATTCAACATGCCCATTTTGCCCCTTGGCCGGCCCGCCATAGGGGGTGGCCGGCCGGCCACCTGCAGCCCAAAAAACTGGCCGGCCCTGATCCCCATGCTGTGCATTCCAGCTGTGCTTTGGTTTTCCCCCAAAAATATCTCTATCCGGGGGATCCATTTGGAGGGAAATAAGGGCTCATTTCCCTCCACTTTTGCAAGGATTCCTCTCTCCCTCTCTTGTCTAGATTGGTGTCCTCCCAACTCAAGAGAAGAGGTTCCAAGAGTTGGCTTGAGCATATACATACACACAACTCCATTTCCTTCAAGTTTTTGGTGCCATTTCTTCATCATCTCCAAGCTCTACCATCACAACTCCATTCCAGCAGCTAGGAGAGCTTTCCAGCAGCTAAGAGACTCCCATTCTTCAAGCAAAAGGCAGCCAAGACTTGTCTACAAGGGTAAGTCTCACTTTCCCTCTTTTGTAGCCCATTTTTGCCTCATTTCTTAAGCCTATTTGCTTATTGTTTTGAGCTCCGACCTTAACTGAAACTAGGTGTATTTTGATCTATTCTTCATGTTTGTTCAAGGGCTCAACCCTGTTTGAGCCCTCCATCTTGCACTTGTTTCAATATCCTCTTATATGTTATTTTGCATTGAATATTTGGCCTATGAGTGATCTGTTTTCGAGCATAATGTAAACTGTGAGTGGGCCTATTTTGAGACCCTATTCAATATTGAAGAAGGGCTCAACGCTGTTTGGCCTCTCTATCATGCACTTGCTTCATAATCTCTCATATTTACCGTAAATTTGCATGATTTGTTTGACTTACATGTAGTCTGTTTTGGAGCATGTCATGAACTGTGAGTAAGCTTATTTTGTGTCCCTCTACAACATTGTGTAGAAGGGATCAACCTTGTTGGGGGGTCTCCATGATGTGCTTGTCTTTATACCCCTCTTTGACCCCATTTTTGCATGATTTTTTAGGCTTATCTAGCTTCTGTTTTCGGCCATGAGCAGTACTGAAAAAATATCCATATTGGCCTTCTTGTCATGTTTTGTTAGGGGTCCAAGGCTATTTGATGAATGTACGGTTATACCTCATGTTTTAGCCTTTGTTGGCTTCATTCTTGCATGACATTTTTAGCAAGTTTGCATACTGATTTGAGGGTGGTCATAAACTTTAAATGTGCATATTTTTGGTCCTCATCAGTGTTGTAGAAGGAAATTTTTCAGTTTGAGCATCGCATACATCACTTGTTTCAATACCCCTCTCTTGGCCCCATTTTTGCATGCCATTGTTGTCCTATCTATGCTTACTATTTCGCCATGTTTTGTACTGAAAAAAATGCTATTTTGGGGCTGCCTTGCTACTGTTTTGCATGTCATGTACCAATTATGCATGTTTAGTATGGCTGTAGGCCATTTCGGGTGCTTAATATCGCATTTCGGGACCATTCCGTGCATTTGGTGTCATTCCCCCACCTTTCGGGACTGTTTTGCATCATTTGTGAGTGCTGAAGTTTCATTTACATGTTTGCATATTATTTCCATGTCATTTCATGCCTTTATGTCATCGCCTCGGTTTGCGCGCCCGTGTGCACGCATTTCGAGGCGCTTCATTTTCATCTGACGGCCTCTTATGTGAGTGTGGCTGAGGCTCTCTCATATTAGTATAAGTCCAATTTGCATTTGGAGTGCCATTTCATGCTTTAGTACCATTGCCTCGGTTTGCGTGCCTGTGTGCTCGCATTTCGAGACACTTCATTTTCACCTCACGGCCTCCTGTGTGAGTAGGGCTGAGGCTCTCTCTCATGTTGGTGTAAGCCCATTTTGCATCGCGTATCTCATTTTAGTCCTGTTACATTCCGTATGCCATTTTCTCAGTTTGCGTGCCCGTGGGCACGCATTTCGAGACATCTCATTTTAGTCTCATTGCATATCATTTTCATGTCATTTCATACCTTAGGGCCATCGCCTCGGTTTGCGCGCCCGTGTGCACGCATTTCGAGGCACTTCATTTTCATCTGTCGGCCTCTTATGTGAGTGCGGCTGAGGTCCGCTCGTGTTAGTGTAAGTCCATTTGCATTGCGTATGCCATTTCATGCCTTAGGATCATCGCCTCGGTTTGCGTGCCCGCGTGCACGCATTTCGAGGCATCTCATTTTCATAGCATTGCGCATGCTAGGATTGTATTTTAGTTGCATTCATGCATATCATGCATATTGCATCATGTTCGGGATAGGAGTTAGCCCGAGCACGGGAAACGAAGCGCGTTTCGTACTCCGAGTGATGGAACGGGTCTCAATTCCCAAGTCACCGACACTCCGGATTACCCATGATGGAGTTAGATTTTGTTGTAGCATTCATCTGCATTCATCCTATATTGAGTTGTGCAATCCGACTCCTCGGCCATCATGCATCGATATGCGTGATTGGTGGCACGAGGATCGAGGCATGCATATATTTGTGAAATACATTGCTATGCCCCTTTCTTGCTCTCTGTTGCAGCGAAATAGAGAATCAGTAACTTTTCGGAGTCTGGCACGCATTTCGAGAAATATTGCCAAACAGAGGCTAATTGGGGCATCCCAGTGGATTTTCGCGCAAGGCAGCCCAGCATACATCATTCATCAGAATCGAGGCAGCCCCTGGCTTGCATGCTAGTTTACAGCTTTCTTAGTTTAATTTGTTAATTAAGTAGGAATTTGTATATTTCGGACTGTATTATTCTTTCATTTCGAACTGTATTATTTATTCGAACCCTCTGCACGAGGGCATAATTGTAATAAGTGTGCGTGTGTGTGATGTATGTCTTCCAACCCCACGTCTTTCTTCCCTTTTATTTACCCGCTTATGATGGTTAGATTAGGGCATATTTCGATTAGCATACAGTATGACAGCATGTTTGCATCATTCATCTGCTTTGCACGCACCGGGCTCGGCGCATCATACAAACTGCATTTGTATTTCAATTCCAAATTGAATACGTGTTAGTTGTAGCATTCCATATGTCATGTTTAGAATAGCCGAGCCTGCTATAGTTGCATTATTGCATGTGTTGCATTAGGCATTCCTGTATATTTAGGATCATGCATGATTTCTAATCGATTTTCTGTTTTTTGGCTTGGAGTACTCGGTGAGTTTTATGCTTTAGCATCCTTGCATGCGTGTGAGTGTTGCCATGAATAACATGCTTGCCATGAGACTATATGCTTATATGATATAACTGCCTTGAATGCCTGTGGGTGGAGGCTGAGTTACTTGAAGTGGAACAAATCATTGACTGTTTGTTTTAAGCCCACTAGATAGTGGCAAAATCATGTTTTCTAAGCCCACCTGAGGGTGGCAAATCCACGTCTTAGCCTACCTGCGGGTAGCACCATCAAACCATTTTCAAACACAACAAACATGAAGTGTTTTGTTCCAATTCAGACGACTCAGTCTATACTTATTTGCTGCGAGCATCACATAGTAACCTAGGCTAATAACCGGAATAAGAACTCACAATGTTTTCAAAGTAAGCTATCATGGTTAGTAGAGGCCGGTCTTTGACCGGGCGAGCGGGGGTGCTCACGAAGTGACCTTCCCCAATCGTACCCAAGTTCCCGAGCCGAGGCAACTTTGGTGATGACGGACACGTGGCCTTTAGCAACGAGTCAGGGTTTCCTAAATTTCCCAAAAATAAAATATTTAGGTGGCGACTCTGTATCTGGCAAAGCAGTCCATGTTTGGCACTTCTTTCAAAAAAATCTGTTTTCCAAAAATGATTTACTGGATTTGGACTCTTTGGTTCAAGATTAAGAACCGTGACACAAATCGAGTCCGAGCTGTAGCGAGGTCCCCCGCGGGCTTGTTACAGTTTCTGGCGACTCTGCTGGGGATTTAGAGAACTTGACTCGAACTCATGATATCTAGTTTTGACTACACTTGTGTGTTTCTTTGCATTGCATTTGCATCGGTGCGCCTAGGACACCGTGTTTGCCATCTGCTATTCCTGAGCGGTTTGCCGGAGGCTTGTCTTGTCAAGGCATGTCCATAAGGCTGACCGGTTACGGGCTCTGCCAGTATGGGAACACAAACCCGGTTTTACCGGGGCACCCTTTTTGACCATTCGACCTAGTGCATATTCGGATCCATAGTGACCATTCCAAACTAGGACAGGTTGCTTACCCGTTTATAGGTTGTTTGAAACCGCTGCTTGCGTAGTGAAACCCTAGCTCCTAACAAAATAGGACAGGGAAACCCTACCCCCAACATAGGGGTTTTTTGGCTCTCACTTGCTTGTTATGTGCTTTAGAGTGCGTCTCTACAGGAATGCATATATCAGTTTGCAAGTTTGGGCATCAGGCCTGCGGGCGCCAGTTCAGTATTTTGGGATTCAGTTTACCTGAGAGTAACAATTTACAGGCAGAATTTTGGGGGCAGAATTCAGTAGAGGGCACACTCATTCAAACTATGCTCGTATCTGTTCAGGTGAAATTAGGCTGAGATGCTGTCCATTTTCTCTTTTTGCTAGGTAGTCTGGGAACCATAGCTTCAGAGGGCTCCAATATCCCCCGGGTACACCGAACTTGTGCTGATAAACTTTTTCAGGTCAGAGATTCAGTTCAAGGGCAATCAGTGTTCCTTTGCCAGAGGCAGGGTAAAAGGGCCAGTCAGGCACAAATCACCAGTTCAGTAGTTACCAGATCAGTGGCCCCTATCCACCCCACCAGTGAACAGTCAGGCTGAGGTCTCAGTTTCTACTGTAGGGATAGATACCGGTCAGTCAATTAGATGGATCAGCAGAACACGTCAGGGATGGAGGCAATGATGCGTCAGATGCAAGAAAATATGAAGCTCATGCAAGAGGACGCTGTCCGCAAGCGGAATTTTCCAAGCAGCAGGCTGCAATCATGGCTCAGCAGGCTGAGCTCATCACCAGGCTGCAACAGCAAAGCGGCGCGTCTGCTTCACAACAAGTTCCTCCCCAGCAGGAGAGCTCCAGTACCTGGGGAGATGCCAAATGTCCAGGAAGGTACGGACATTCCAGTAGGGCCTGCTCCGCCCCCAATTTTACCCCAGCCATCCAAAGCACCTACCAATCTGCCAGACTCTCCCTTCGAGTTCGAGGTCGACCCTACAGTGTTGAAATTGAGCAAACTTGAGAAGATGTTAAGAAATCTCAAGGAGTCAACTCTATCCCGGACATTGGAGATGGGTATACTGATTCGGTGGTGACATTGCCGGACAGGTTCAAGATGTCTCACATCGACCGTTTTGACGGGTCAGGAGACCCATGGTCCACCTGAGTTTGTTTTCAGATGTTCTGCGCCCGATGGGCTTGACAAGATTACAGAAGCTCTCCCTTTTTGGCAGGACCTGTCGGTATTGCGGCCATCTGGTACGCCAAATTGGAGGATCAGTGAAACGAAGCAGGGAGGAGATGGCCGAGGCCTTCGTCGCACAATATCATACAATACCCAGATTGAGATCACAACCCGCGATCTCGAGACGACCAGGCAAGAGCCGAAAGAGGGTTTCTCTGACTTTATAGCCCGCTGGAGGGCCAAGGCCTCAATGATGACCATTAGGCCAACGGATAAGGATCAAATACGGATGGTTGTGCGCAACCTCCAGCCCAAACTAATGCAGAAAATGATCGTGCTCCCCTTCTCTCTCTTTTCAGATTTGCATGAGATGGGAGTACAGATCGAGGATGCTATGAAGCAGGGCCTTATTGACCAGGAGAAAGAGCAGCCTAGGCGGGCGTTTTCCCGCAGTTCGAATGTGACCACCAGTGGTGATGCAGCTGCAAGATCTTCTGAAGTGGGCATGGTCACTACCACTACATCAAGAAAGGCTACCCCATTCACTGGTGCGTCCCCGAGTCAAGAGGGTTTTCACTCCACTTCATATGCCTCTGTCAAAGGCTCTAGAGGTCTTACTCCGGGAAGGACATTTGAAACCGTTGGAACAACGGCCCCTACCCGATCTTATCCCTGCAAAGCATGACCAGACTAAGTACTGTGCCTACCATCAACAAACTGGTCATGAGACCGATAGCTGCTTTCGTCTGCGCCATGATGTACAAGATCTGTTTGACAAAGGGGTCATTGCTGCACCAGGCCCTGCAAAGTCTATCGGCACTTGATCAGTGAACTTGTGGGGGATAAGGTGACTATGTGATCGAGGGATGAACCACCTGCGGGCGGCACTCAGTTTACTCCAAATATGGTGGATGGTACGCACTGTTCTGAGCAACGTGCAAATACCAATTTCTGTGTTTTCTGACTTGGGTATTGGGTCAATTTTGTTGTTTTGTTTTGAGTCTGTCTCTTTTGTTTTGGGTCTGTCTTGTTGTATCGAGTCAGTCCTGTTGTATAAAGGTCGGGTGATTCCGAGGGTGTTACCTCGGGCATCACCATTTTGTTTTGCGTTTGTCTTTTCGTTTTGTCTTGAGTCTGTTTCTGCCGTGGAGCCAGTTACACCATCAAATTCTGAATGAAGCAGCAGTGGTTTTTCACGCTTTTGTGCTTGCTTCTGCCTTGTGCCAGTTGTGCCAGAGAGTTTGAACGAAACGACAATACTTTTTGCCTACTTTTCTGTTCCTCGAACTCATTGCATTGACCTAAGTTTTTCAAAACCTTTTGAACACTGCGGTGAAAACGAAGAGGAAGGAATTCCTCGGGTTTTGCAAAATTTTGATCAATTGAGAGAAAGAGAGGCGTGCTAAGCCCTTAATGAATGAAATCATGCTTGTTAATGTGAGTACTGAGAAGGATCCTGGCTTGATCCAGATTGGTCCCACATTGTCTTCCGCGCGAGCAATTTGTCGCTTTCTTAAAAACTTTCAAAAAAATGTTTTGCGCGGTCCTACGAAGACATGTGTGGAATCGCTCTTGATATTGTGCAGCTTAGGATCGCTCTCGGCCTCGAGACTCAACCCCTTTGCTTTCAAACCTCGAACTTGGATTCAGAACGTTCAAAGGACAATCATGATGTGAGGCCTGTGTGGCCAGATTTGAAGCAGCCCTCGAACAAAAGGCACCGAAGTCAGATCAAGAAGGTCGGACCTCATCAGAAGAAGCTTGCAAAGCTAGAACAGAAATACCCTTCGAACTAGGGGCAAAGATGTCCGATGTGCTCGAACAGCCAAAGGTGGATCTTTCTGCAAATCAATACAACATCCACTCTCCTGGATACAGAGGGTTTCAATCTCAAAACCATTGGATGGCATGGACTTGTTACACTTTTACCCTTTGAGAGGCTCGCTGGGCCGAAAACCCGGAAGGGCGACCCAGGCAAAAGTTAGAGCAAAAAAAAAAAAAAAAAAAAAGAAGAAAAAAGAACAAAAAAGAAAAAAAGAAGAAAAAGAACAAAAAGAAAAAAAAAAAAGAAGAAAAGAGAAAAAAAGAGAGAAGAAAAAGAAATGAAAAAGGAAGAAGTACAAAGCTCGCAAGGTTGAAAACCTGCAACAGGCGCCTTGGCAAAAGTTAGAGCATAAAAAGGAGAGATTAAATACCCGAGTGTACCTTAACCCCGAACTACGTGAGGCTTGATTCCCATCTTTGGGATACGTAGGCAACTTCGTTCTGAAGTCCAGCCGTAAAACACTTCAAGTTTGATTGTGTCCATGTAATGGTTCTGATCATCTTCGCCTTCTCTGTATCCGAGAGTCTGGGTGTGTTCATCGCTCTGAGGACTGACTACAATGCGCTGCGGTGCCGTTCAAACAAGGGGCAACTTTCTGTTGCCATTCAATGCCCTGCAGTGCCATTCAAACAAGGGGCAATTCTTCGTTGCCATTCAGTGTGCTGCGGCGCCATTCAAACAAGGGGCAACTTTCCGTTGCCATTCAATGCGCCGCGGTGCCGTTCAAACAAGGGGCAACTTTCCGTTGCCATGCAGCTCTCTTCAAGCACGGGGCAGTTTTCCTTGGATCCGAGGTTGTGCATCTCAAGAGTAGGTTTCATGCTCGTTCAGCAATGGCCGTTTGCAAAAAAGTTTTTGAGGATTTTTACTGAGGTTGACTAATTCTCTCGAAAATTATCCCATTTTTCTAAAACTGGACCATTTCTTGGACCCAAAAAAGGAAAATTTTCATCAGTGCTTATAGCCTGACTTGCATGATTTCAAATCAAAAACTGAACAAGCATGTAATCTAACTCTCATGTTGGTCAAAATTGTTTTAGTAGAAAGCAAAAACAAAAAAATGGTCAAAATAATGAACTAGGGGTACAGTTGAGTCAGGTTTTCTGTCTTTTCCCTTTATCAACGCGCTTGCCAAGAAGGGCACTCTACCTGCCGGAAAAGGGCACCACTGAAGCTAACTGCAAAAGGGCTGAAAGCTCTCTCATCCTCCAAGCAAAAAACTGTCGAGCCAAGTGCGAAGCACGAACTGGAATGAGGCAAGATATTCCACTCCATTATCTGGACAGATCTTATCACGTCCAAACTCCCCAGCAAAGCATCATCAACCGATGCTAGCTGCAGATTTGCTACACACCCAGTTGTAGCGCAACCCCTCTGTGGGAGAAATTCACTAGCTGCGTGCAGAAGAAGAAGAATCTAGCAGAATGCTAGGGGCACGAGCCCACAACTTGCTGTTTATCCATCAACCACCCAGGGGAGGGATGAAAAATGAGAGATTGAAGAATAGAGAGATGTGCGATGTGAGAAAAAGTGAGCAAAAGGGTTTAAGCAGAAAAATCGAGATTGAGTGCCGAGCGATATGAGAGACACAAATAAGAAAGGGTGGGAAACACTACCCGGTGAAACAGGCCCCCTGTGCACGTCTGAGTGCCGTGTCTTTTTGTTTTATCTCGATTTTTGTTTTAGTCGTTTCGAGTGTTACTCGATATGTCTAGGTTCTGTGCCTTTTATTTCCTTGTTGGGTCGTTTTGCTGTCTTCAGTCGTAGGCTCGATACCTGGTCAAAAACTCATCTCTCAATTTCAAAAATAAAATCGTTTTGTGCTCCGAGTGCCGTGCCGTTCTCCACATTTGTTCAAAACAGTATTTGTTCTTTCATAAAACCGCAGGGTTCAACCCAGGTCATGTGAGAACAGTAAAACCAAGACCTATCTGAAGCTATAATGGTTCCGGACTGCAAAGCAAAAGCAAAAGGAAAATGTCGGGCATCTAAGTTTGTTCCAACTTCAGTAAGTTCCGAGATCGCATTCCGTATGCACCTTGTCAGGCCTTGTCAATGCTCCGAAGTATGAGTGTGCCTCTACCTCAAGCTCAAGATCAAGTCTGCTTCAAGCCAAAATGGCAATCAGAAGTGCTCTTCTCGAGTACCGTTTCACGCCAGGGACATCTTGGCTATGTTTGCAATGAGTTCCTAGGAGACCAACTGCGACGGTGGAAACTAGAGTTCGAATGGCTGTTGCCTAGAATGCAAAGGTTCGGGATTTCCGAGACTAAAGTCTGGTTTAAATACCCAGAGGCGTGCCTCGGCTTGAAATCCGTATGGAAGCCCCATAGGTTGAGATAGCATGTATGCACCTCAATTCTGGATACTGAACCAACCTAGTCTGTCACCCCCCGTCGGAGAATAGGGAAAGTTGTGAATATGATCAGGAAGAAAGGCAGCATCCAAAGTATTCTACGTGTAGAACCCTTGTCAGCATTCTAGAGCCTTTGTACTGTGAGTCGAAAGGTAAAGTGTTCGAAGAGCACAAGGGGAGATCCCCGTCGGAGAAGAGCGGTTCACCGCCACTCACCTCATGAGGTGCTTTCTAAAGCGCCGCTTTGTCCATTTATTGCTTTCCTTAAGCATCATGCATTGTAATGCATTGTACCTATCAAGTTTCTTTCTCAATCATGCACGATATTGTATGTACGGTTCATTCAAAGGAGTTCCGTTTGAGATCATTTATTAGTGTATCAATCGCACTTCATTCATTTTGTGTATCTATCACACACATCCTCATTTTGTGTATCTATCATGCACATATTCACATCACCTTTTAGTGTATCAATCACACTCTGTTCACATAGTGCATCTATCACACTTGTGTTCACTTTTAGTGTATCAATCACACTCTGTTCACATAGTGCATCTATCACACTTGTGTTCGCTTTAGTATATCCATCATACTGGTTCACTAAGTGCATCTATCACACTTCGTGTTCACCTTCAGTATATCCATCATACTTGTTCACTAAGTGCATCTATCACACTTCGTGTTCCTTCAGTATATCAATCATACTTGTTCACTAAGTGCATCTATCAGACTTCGTGTTACCTTTAGTGTATCCATCACACTCTGTTCACATAGTGCATCTATCACACTTTGTGTTCACCTTTTAGTGTAGCAATCACACTCTGTTCACTTAGTGCATCTATCACACTTTGTGATCGCTTTAGTGTATGTATCAATCACACACGCTCACACTATGCCTACTTTGTGTATCAATCACACACACTCGCTTTGTGTATCTATCACACACTCACCTAGTGTATCCATCATACTCTCCTCCATATAGTGTGTCCATCACACTCGCTTCACTTTGTGTATCTATCACACGTTCGCTTTGTGTATCTATCACACACGCCCGCTTCATGCATCAATCACACACTTCGTTCACTTGTGTATCTATCGTACATGTTCGTGAAGCTTCCGTGATTTTCTTACATCCTTTCTGCATGAGTATAGTTTGGTTCGAAGTTTACTTGCTTGCCTAGCATTTGCTTAAAATGTTGCATTTATTTTGCATAATTGCTTCATTACAGCTCTCTTTGCATGATCATGAGTGAAAACCGGCTTCGCGTAGCGTATAAGTCCAATCTTCAAAACCGGCTTCACGTAGCGTATAAGTCCAATCTTCAAAACCGGCGTCGCGTAGCGTATAAGTCCAATTTTCAAACCGGCTTCGCATAGCGTATAAGTCCAATCTTCAAAACCGGCTTCGCGTAGCGTATAAGTCCAATTATCAAACCGGCTTCGCGTAGCGTATAAGTCCAATTATCAAAATCTTCCCGCATATCATTTGCATTTTGCCCCTGCCTGCGGGCACGCCTGCGGGCACATATCTCTGTTCATCTTGTATGATTGTCTAAGTCTTCGGCCTTGTCAAAATGGGTCGTCTCTGGGCTTTGACATTCACTCCCGTCACTTGTGACTTCAGTTCTGTCAAAGGGGCAACTGTAGACACCCCATTTTTGACCGACCTTAAGACTCAGACGTCACCGATTGAGCGCTCGGTGATGTTGCATATTGTGCTCGTTCAGAAGTCTTAGAGTCACGGTCGTGCGCCCTGCCTCCGGACTTCCGAACCCTCTTCTTTGCCTTGCCTCGGTTTGCGAACCAGACTCGGTTTTCTTTATTTCTCTTCCCAAGGGGAGGGAGAGGTCTCGTAGACTATCTCTCAGTGGCCGTGGGCTACATTTCGTGGCCGTAGGCCATTTTGCCCATTTCGGAGCCCGATTCCCGGTTTTCGGAGCCGTCAGGCCATGTGCCTCGGTTCGGGACCACCCAACCATCTCCGATTCCTCCGGTTTTTGGCATGCATCTTATTTACTCCCTTTCGAGGGACACTGGGGTCCGGGAGACCCACTTCGTGGCCGAATGCCACTTTCGGTGCTTAACAGCCTATTTTCGGGACCCGAACTGCGTGTTTTGGCCCCGAGCATTCGTTTTGCATCGGTTTTTGTTCATTTTTGGCAGGTACCTATGTTTTATCATAAGGAAGGTCACTGGAGGGTGGGAGGCCAACAATTGTCTCAGTAACCAGTTATATTCCTCCGGCGCCCTCCGACGCCCGTTTTTCTCCCTTCCGAGCCAATGTTAACCACCCTAGGGCCATTTTCTTCAACCCCAAACCACATATTTGTGTTGTACACACATGGGAGGACCCTAATATGCTATGGCCGGCCATTAATTCCATTTGACCCTTTTGAACCCTTTGGAAAAGTGGGTTGTTCTCTCTCCTAGTTCACAGTTGCCAATTTTCAACCATAGGGTTGTGTTGAGGACACATGGGAGGACCCTAATCTAGCATGGCCGGCCATTAATTCAACATGCCCATTTTGCCCCTTGGCCGGCCGGCCATAGGGAGTGGCCGGCCGGCCACCTGCAGCCCAAAAAACTGGCCGGCCCTGATCCCCATGCTGTGCATTCCAGCTGTGCTTTGGTTTTCCCCCAAAAATATCTCTATCCGGGGGACCCATTTGGAGGGAAATAAGGGCTCATTTCCCTCCACTTTTGCAAGGATTCCTCTCTCCCTCTCTTGTCTAGATTGGTGTCCTCCCAACTCAAGAGAAGAGGTTCCAAGAGTTGGCTTGAGCATATACATACACAACTCCATTTCCTTCAAGTTTTTGGTGCCATTTCTTCATCATCTCCAAGCTCTACCATCACAACTCCATTCCAGCAGCTAGGAGAGCTTTCCATCGGCTAAGAGACTCCCATTCTTCAAGCAAAAGGCAGCCAAGACTTGTCTACAAGGGTAAGTCTCACTTTCCCTCTTTTGTAGCCCATTTTTGCCTCATTTCTTAAGCCTATTTGCTTATTGTTTTGAGCTCCGACCTTAACTGAAACTAGGTGTATTTTGAGCTATTCTTCATGTTTGTTCAAGGGCTCAACCCTGTTTGAGCCCTCCATCTTGCACTTGTTTCAATATCCTCTTATATGCTATTATTTTGCATTGAATATTTGGCCTATGAGTGATCTGTTTTCGAGCATAATGTAAACTGTGAGTGGGCCTATTTTGAGCCCCTCTTCAACATTGAAGAAGGGCTCAACCCTGTTTGGCCTCTCTATCATGCACTTGCTTCATAATCTCTCATATTTACCGTAAATTTGCATGATTTGTTTGACTTACATGTAGTCTGTTTTGGAGCATGTCATGAACTGTGAGTAAGCTTATTTTGTGTCCCTCTACAACATTGTAGAATGGATCAACCTTGTTGGGGGGTCTCCATGATGTGCTTGTCTTTATACCCCTCTTTGACCCCCATTTTTGCATGATTTTTTAGGCTTATCTAGCTTCTGTTTTCGGCCATGAGCAGTACTGAAAATATCCATATTTTGGCCTTCTTGTCATGTTTTGTTAGGGGTCCAAGGCTATTTGATGAATGTACGGTATACCTCATGTTTTAGCCTTTGTTGGCTTCATTCTTGCATGACATTTTTAGCAAGTTTTCATACTGATTTGAGGGTGGTCATAAACTTTAAATGTGCATATTTTTGGTCCCTCATCAGTGTTGTAGAAGGAAATTTTTCAGTTTGAGCATCGCATACATCACTTGTTTCAATACCCCTCTCTTGGCCCCATTTTTGCATGCCATTGTTGTCCTATCTATGCTTACTATTTCGCCATGTTTTGTACTGAAAAAAATGCTATTTTGGGGCTGCCTTGCTACTGTTTTGCATGTCATGTACCAATTATGCATGTTTAGTATGGCTGTAGGCCATTTCGGGTGCTTAATATCGCATTCGGGACCATTCCGTGCATTTGGTGTCATTCCCCCACCTTTCGGGACTGTTTTGCATCATTTGTGAGTGCTGAAGTTTCATTTACATGTTTGCATATTATTTCCATGTTATTTCATGCCTTTATGGCATCGCCTCGGTTTGCGCGCCCGTGTGCACGCATTTCGAGGCGCTTCATTTTCATCTAACGGCCTCTTATGTGAGTGTGGCTGAGGCTCTCTCATATTAGTATAAGTCCAATTTGCATTTGGAGTGCCATTTCATGCTTTAGTACCATTGCCTCGGTTTGCGTGCCTGTGTGCACGCATTTCGAGGCACTTCATTTTCACCTCACGGCCTCCTGTGTGAGTAGGGCTGAGGCTCTCTCTCATGTTGGTGTAAGCCCATTTTGCATCGCGTATCTCATTTTAGTCCTGTTACATTCCGTATGCCATTTTCTCGGTTTGTGTGCCCGTGGGCACGCATTTCGAGACATCTCATTTTAGTCTAATTGCATATCATTTTCATGTCATTTCATACCTTAGGGCCATCGCCTCGGTTTGCGCGCCCGTGTGCACGTATTTCGAGGCACTTCATTTTCATCGTCGGCCTCTTATGTGAGTGCGGCTGAGGTCCGCTCGTGTTAGTGTAAGTCCATTTGCATTGCGTATGCCATTTCATGCCTTAGGATCATCGCCTCGGTTTGCGTGCCCGCGTGCACGCATTTCGAGGCATCTCATTTTCATAGCATTGCGCATGCTAGGATTGTATTTTAGTTGCATTCATGCATCATGCATATTGCATCATGTTTGGGATAGGAGTTAGCCCGAGCACGGGAAACGAAGCGCGTTTCGTACTCGAGTGACGGAACGGGTCTCAATTCCAAGTCACCGACACTCCGGATTACCCATGATGGAGTTAGATTTTGTTGTAGCATTCATCTGCATTTATCCTATATTGAGTTGTGCAATTCGACTCCTCGGCCATTATGCATCGATATGCGTGATTGGTGGCACGAGGATCGAGGCATGCATATATTTGTGAAATACATTGCTATGCCCCTTTCCTGCTCTCTGTTGCAGCGAAATAAAGAATCAGCAACTTTTCGGAGTCTGGCACGCATTTCAAGAAATATTGCCAAACAGAGACTAATTGGGGCATCCCAGTGGATTTCCGCGCACGGCAGCCCAGCATACATCATTCATCAGAATCGAGGCAGCCCCTGGCTTGCATGCCAGTTTACAGCTTTCTTAGTTTAATTTGTTAATTAAGTAGGAATTTGTATATTTCGGACTGTATTATTCTTTCATTTCGGACTGTATTATTTATTCGAACCCTCTGCACGAGGGCATAATTGTAATAAGTGTGCGTGTGTGTGATGTATGTCTTCCAACCCCACGTCTTTCTTCCCTTTTATTTACCCGCTTATGATGGTTAGATTAGGGCATATTTCGATTAGCATACAGTATGACAACATGTTTGCATCATTCATCTGCTTTGCACGCACCGGGCTCGGCGCATCATACAAACTGCATTTGTATTTCAATTCCAAATTGAATACGTGTTAGTTGTAGCATTCCATATGCCATGTTTAGAATAGCCGAGCCTGCTATAGTTGCATTATTGCATGTGTTGCATTAGGCATTCCTGTATATTAGGATCATGCATGATTTCTAATCGGTTTTCTGTTTTTTGGCTTGGAGTACTCGGTGAGTTTTATGCTTTAGCATCCTTGCATGCGTGTGAGTGTTGCCATGAATAACATGCTTGCCATGAGACTATATGCTTATATGATATAACTGCCTTGGATGCCTGTGGGTGGAGGCTGAGTTACTTGAAGTGGAACAAATCATTGACTGTTTGTTTTAAGCCCACTAGATAGTGGCAAAATCATGTTTTCTAAGCCCACCTGAGGGTGGCAAATCCACGTCTTAGCCTACCTGCGGGTAGCACCATCAAACCATTTTCAAACACACAAACATGAAGTGTTTTGTTCCAATTCAGACGACTCAGTCTATACTTATTTGCTGCGAGCATCACATAGTAACCTAGGCTAATAACCGGAATAAGAACTCACAATGTTTTCAAAGTAAGATATCATGGTTAGTAGAGGCCGGTCTTGACCGGGCGAGCGGGGGTGCTCACGAAGTGACCTTCCCCAATCGTACCCAAGTTCCCGAGCCGAGGCAACTTTGGTGATGACGGACACGTGGCCTTTGGCAACGAGTCAGGGTTTCCTAAATTTCCCAAAAATAAAATATTTAGGTGGCGACTTCGTATCTGGCAAAGCAGTCCATGTTTGGCACTTCTTTCAAAAAAATCTGTTTTCCAAAAACGATTTACCGGATTTGGACTCTTTGGTTCAAGATTAAGAACCGTGACACAAATCGAGTCCGAGCTGTAGCGAGGTCCCCCGCGGGCTTGTTACACTTGGTTTCCAACATCCCTTTGGGCAGGCACCTCCCTAGGCTTGTTCTGCATTACAAACCAATCTGGGACCCCAGGTACCTACGAACTTGCTGACTCAGATGTTGAACTGCTTTTTTCAACCTTCGAAGCCATCTTCGAAGCTGGCTGTGAAGGTAAGTGCTTGAATCTGGTCTCATGTTTCGAGCCTGATTCTGGCCTTCGATGGAGGTGGCCACTTTCTGCTCTTCGTGAGGTTGGTCCCATAACCTGAACTCCTCTCCAATCTTCTTTCAGAATGGCTGTTCTCCATTCTGTAGTAGTTAGGTGGCCTAGACTCACACAAGGGCCTCTTGCCTTTGTCACGCATTTTGTCTACTGCAGGCTCAACCACTAATGGTCGCTGCCTATCACTAGCCGGATACGGCCTTTTGTTGTAAGCATTGGTTGACTTAGGACGTCTCTAGACATCCCTATAGTATTGCTTCCCATCAATTGGAAGCCCCTTCAACCATTTGTAGCTCAGTCTGCATCTGGGACACATCCTCTGCATTACAGCTGCTTCCAAGGAATCGTCATCCAGTGCTTCTTCATCAGAGTGTTCTTTCTGATGTGAGAAACCTTGTCCAATAACTGGTGGGTTTCTAGTATCCTTCTTTGCAGTTGTCTGGTTGGCAATATGCATTTGCACATTGACCTCTTCCAATTCCTGCAGAGATAAATTCTGAAAGTTTGGTACAACCACATTAGCTGCGCTTTCTCCAACTTCTGGAAACGGGTTACTGTCAATCCCCATGGCCTTTTCTGTTTTGGCTGGGAACTTCAAACTTGCTTTCCGAATTTGCTCTTGGATCCTGTCTCGAAAAACAATGCAGTTTTAGTCGAGTGAGACCAAGAATTATGCCATTTACAGTATACTTTTCCTTTAAGTTCATCTGGAGATGGCAGTTTTACTCCTTTTGGTAACTTAAGGAAATTGGCTGCAAGCAAATGATCAAAAATGCCATCTGCTTTTGTTAGGTCGAAAGAGTATTTTCTGTGAAAGTCTTTCTTTTTAAACTGCTGGTCGATGGTTGTATCCTTATGAATTAATGCTTCACAGATTACAGGTTCTTTGCCCACAATCTCTGCTGCATCGATCTCATAATTTGGATCTCTATAATATGTCTTATACGAGGCATTATTTCGATCTTGTTCCTCCTCTAGTAATGCTTCATATCGAGACACCTTATAGGTTAGTTCGACCAAATCCCTGAATTCAGTTGAGTCAAACTTCTTTCGAAGCCTGAACTCTAAACCGTTTTGAGCCAATCTTACGAATTCTGGCTCTGGTAGGATGACTCTACATTTATTTCGAGCCCTTTTAAATCTGGCAATAAACTGAGTAGCCTTTTCTTCAGGCCTTTGACTCAATCTTGCCAAGTCTGCCATGGAAACCTCTGGCTCTGATTGGAAGAATTGGGCATGAAATGCCTCTTCCATTTGTTGCCAAGTTTGAATGGAGCCAGGTGTAAGGTTGATGTACCATACAAATGCTCCCCCGGCTAGAGAATTTGGAAACAATCTCAGTTTCATATAGTCATGATTAGTGAATTCACCGCATTGAGCAGCAAATCTAGCAATATGCTCTACTGTTGACTGATTTCCAGTTCCATAGAAGAGGGTAAAATCTGGTATTCTGAACCCTCTTGGGTATTCATGTACCCTATCCACCCATTCTGGGTATGGTTTTCTGTATACAGGAGTCTGGACCCCCCGAGCCATCGGTCCACACATCTCCCTAACAATATCAGCAATTTGGTCCCTATGGACCATATTTTGTGCCTGCTGAACCACTACTAGAGGGACAAACACAGGATTTGGTGGACAACCTTGTGCTTGTGCTCCTCTTGGTCCATAAGGTGGTACATTTGGGACTGGTTGCCCCTGTGGTGCAGGTTGCTGTTGGGGGTATGGGTAACCCCTTTGAGCCTGTCCTGCAAAAGGACCTACGAAAGGTGCTGGAATAGGTGTTGTGTCCCTTCCATTTGTGGGAAAACCCTCCAAACCCCCGGGTATAAATTCGAATAAGGGATTATTATACCCCCTAGTGCCAGGTATGGCTTCGAACATGGGATTTGTAACCATTCTTATGCCAGTTTCTTGTACTTGGCCAGATCCACCAACTTGTGTGGCTTCACTGTTAAATACTGAGGCATTTTGGCCTGCTATAGGCCTCGAAATGGGTTCATACCAAGACTGAGGTGATGGTCTTTCATAGTTCTGAGTACTAGTTTGACCATTAGGCTGTCCATTAACTTGCATAGGCTGTTTATCTCTAGCCAATCTTTGCTGAGGGACATTTAAAACTTCCTCTGTGTGTCTTGTGTTTGTTGGTTGGTGGTTATTCATTCGATCCAAAAAGGATGTCGCCCACCTTTCCATTGTGTTCATTAATTGTTGTCCCATAGCATCTACTAAGTCATCCCATGGATTTGTTGGCTGGGTAGATGGAACAGTGGATGGTCCAATTCTTTGGTTTCGTCCAATATTATGAACATATGGTTCTTGTCCCGAAGTACTGGTCTGTTCGACCATAGGTTCGGATAACATGGAGTTTCCACAGGATGTGTTACCACATTATCCTCTGGATTAGGTATTTCTACCTCTCCTTCTACGCCTTCTTCCAAGCGTTCATTTTCTCCTTGTCGTCTTCGTCTAGCCATTTTAATTAGTCCCACTGGGCGTACCAAAAATATATGTTGGCTTTTTGGCTTTCGAAGGGTATTTTGTAAATGCGAGCGTGCCAGCAAGGATCAATCAGTCCTTACAGAAATTATAATTGCCAACCAATTATCAGACGATTGTGTTTTAGTTCTTTCAGCCTCAATGAAGAGGACTTTTACTGGTGGCTTGACTTGAGGAAAATTAAGAGAAATAACAGTTAATATGAAGAACAATCGAAGTATTTCATTTAACATGAACACTTACAATGGTCCAAACTCAGCCTCGAAGAGGTTTACAGCAACAGTCTACTTGGATCTACTTGAAACTACTCCTATGAATCGAAGTGCAGTGCAGGTATTTAAAGTGCAGGAAATTAAAGTACAGAAAATGTAAAACTGGAAAAGAAAATATGAAGTAAAGACTGGTTTGTATGATCTGAGTCTGGGGGTTTTTCTGGGGACCTCCTTGCTATTTATACTCCTCAAGGATGACCATCGAACTGCACTTCGAACTGTCGAACTGCTCCTCCATGATTGCTGATCATGCTGCCTTAGAAGTAGTTCCACTACGCCTTTCCTTGCAGTTGAACTTCCCTCTTGTATTTGAATTTGAATATGAGCAACCGTTGAAGCCACGTCATCTTATATCTCTTTATTGATCCTGTGCTACTCAGATCATGTGAGAACCAATTTTCACTGCCACGTGTACGATCAAGATCGAAGACTTGAGCAGTCTCCCCATACTATCCTTGCTTTGCCACGTGTCGAACTATAATTGGCTTTACAAAATATGTAGCCAACAGATATTAACCGCTATTCTACAGTAGTAGTAGTAGCTATTGTTTGGTTTTAAATAGAATATTTTTGTGCGTAAACGACAACATCAATAAAGAGTTCTAGAAAGTAATGAAAACTAAAGTTTCTTATACAACTCAAATCAGCTTGTTAGTTAGGCTAACAATTTCTTTCAAAATATATAGAAAAATTTATTTTTTCTCACAAATCTTAACAAGGTTTATTTTCTTTTCTTTTTTGCCCATGTTTATCCACACAATTCTCTATTATGCAGTGATTATATTTTTTTTTCTTATCATTTTCTTATAAAATTTTTCATCTATTCAAATGCATGCAAGAAAATAAATTTTCATTTCTTTTTCCTTCCTTTTTTTCACTTCACTTTCTACCATTTTTATTTTCTATCATCCATTTCTTTAAATAAAAAAAAAATTAAAAAAAATAAAAAATAAAAAATAAAAAAACCTAAGATGAAAGTGGTACAAAGTGAGGGAAATCACAACAGCAACAGCAACAGCAACAAAAGAATTTTTTTTTATAAGTTTGTTTAACATGAAAATGGTAGAAGTTAGAAGATTATTTTTTGTACAACTCATGTTGGCACAATAACTTTTACAAAAATTATAACAAATTAAATTTGTTAATAAAATTGGTTACTTATTAGAATTATTATTTTCTCTGTCTCTCATTCTTTACAAAAAATTTATCCTTATCAAATTCATGCGAGAAATTTTTTTTTTTTCCATTTTTTTTTAATTCACTTTCTATTATTTTCACTTTCCACTATTTAGTTCTTTATAATATTGAATCAAAAAGCCAAAACGCTTGGTTTACATTGGCCATGTCAGGCTGTTTTCGTCACACAACAATAAAATAAAAGTTAATGAAAAACTCTACTATGCACATTTCCATTAAAAAAAAAATACATTTAATGCCATGTCATAATCTTATACATTGCTATGGAGAATTTTATTAAATTATATAATGAAAAAGATCTCAATTCGGATACCCTTTTTTTTTTTTTTTTTTGCCTTTTTTTGTAACATACCAAAACAAAAAAAACAAAAAAACAAAAAACAAAAAAAAAGAATCTACAAATATAAGGGATTTTTTTTGTATTTATTTATTTTTCTAAAAAAAGAACTCCAACATAAATGATAAAACATAAAATAGTTTTTGATAGCATAGATCAAGACCCTTAACCTTTGTTATCTTGTTGTATTTCTTTATTTGGAGGTAATAAAAAATAAAAAAAAATCATTTGAAAATAATGCTTCTATACGATGAAATAAAATCACAAACTAAATGAATACCAAATTTTTTTTTTTTAACATTTTAACCTCCCACAACAAGCGCAATGCATACATGTAGGACTCACCATTACCTTTAATTCCATAAAATATGAAAAAGTTTGAGATTCGAGATTTATCCACTCAAAATTTTTTAAGTGAGTGGTTGTATAATAGAGATTAATTGTGTAATATGAGATCTATGTGTAAAATAAATCTAAACCACAATATAATAATAATGAATAATTTCTGAGTACTTAAGTCTGAGTTTGTAATATTACTAATAAAATATTAGTGAGTGACATGGTATTTTTTTTTTTTTTTCTTTTTTGAACGATAATAAAGGACGCTCCATCGAGATATCATAGCATCTGCATGCCCTAACCCTAAAGTAGTTGGTTAGCCAGCTTTTACCCAACTCATAGGAAGGGACCCACTACCGAGTTAATAATGGACCTCACCCACACCCCACAGTAGGAGGCAGAGTCTAGCAACATGAATACAGTGCCAACTCAAAAGAATGCAACCCCAAGTATTGAACCCTGCTCTTCCATGTAAAAAAATAAGTGCGTTATTCACGTTACCACCACTCCGGTGGTCGAGTGTGACATAATGTTTGTAGTGTGCATCTACATAAGAGTTGAAAATATATAAAATTTATTTGATAAATTTAAGTTAAATTTCACAAATTTAGGCTAAAATATATAAATGATATCATGTCAAAATCAAGGTAAGCACGACAGGGCATTTGGTTCAGTAATTCATGTAGTTGTATCTTAAGATAGTAAGAAGTTTAAATATTAAGAAATATAGAGAAATAACAAGGAGATCTAGACAATGGTTAACAGTGTTCATTACACAAACAAGATGAATGGTGGTTGGATTTCTGTGATCAGAAGGAAGGTAGTAGGAAATCAGGATGGTTATTGCAAGAAGACAGAGGTGATTATCATTTTTGTGGACAACATCCCTGAGTCCATGGATGCTAAGGGATTATTCAGTCTTTTTAGAAAGTTTGGCGTGGTCAAGGATGCGTTCATACCAGGGAAGAGGAGAAGAGTTTTAGGTTCCAGATTTGGTTTTGTGCGATACGATTGTGAGGTGGCGGTAGAGATGGCGATTGAGAAGGCTGATGGTTTGTGGTGTGATAACAAGGCGCTGAAAGTTAAAAGAGCAGAGTTTCAAAAACCTCATGCTCTGGGTCATCGAAAGAAGGGGATGCTAAACAGAGGGAATGATGGCAGAGTGATGCATCAGCGGCCTCAAAGGCAGCAATGGCAGGATAATGGGGTTAAGCAGTCATATGCAGAAGCATTAGTGAGAGGAGGAGTACATGACAGTGAGAAGGTGGTGATCAGAGCTTATGAAGAAGGAAACGGATGGCTTTATGAAAGTTTAGTGGTAAAGTTGAGTAGCTTCTTAGCTGTGGAAGTTTTCAAAGCAGAACTACATAATAGGGGAATGAGGGATGTTATTGTTAGGGACAATAGAGGAAGAATAGTAGTGCTAACTTTTAATTCTGTTCAACAGATGAAGGAAGGGAATGAACAAATAGGCAAGTGGGGTAAGAAGTGGTGTGATTCAGTTGATGAGTGGGGGAAGAGCCATTTTGAGGAGCAAGAGAGATGTGTCTGATTAAATTACTTTGGCATACCAATTAATCTTTGGACTGTGACGAATTTAGAAGCATTGGAAGCCATTGGGGGACTGTTGTTCAATTCCAAGAGGATATTACTAGCCCACAAAATTTTCACCATGGAAGAGTACAAGTAATCACAAGATGTATGGAGTTGATTAATTTGGTAGTCTTTTTGGAACTCAAAGGTAAATATATACCAGTAAGGATATGTGAAGAACTACCAAAGTGTTTGTTTCCTACTTCCAGTGAAAGCCGAGTGAAGGAGATACTGCAGTTGAAATCTAAAGGTTGTAAGACTGTGGAGGTGGATCAGGTGTCTAGTAATGGGCGACGAGGTGTGATTACAGAGGTACTGTAGTAAGGGAGAAGGAAATGGTTGGTGAAGATGATGAGGTCAACAGGGTTCAGGAAACAGTGGCTGGTAGATCAGATATGATACGTTGGGGTTATGATGGGAAGTATGCACCAATTGAGGCTATAGTGAGCATAGGAAATGGTAAGGTAGGCGCTGGGTCCAAAGAAGAGAGTATGAATTAGGAAGTCAATTCACACCAAATAATGATGACCAAAATTCAAAAATTTGGTGGGGCTGTTGACAATACTGGACTTGTAAGTGCAATGAATGGGCCGGAGGGGGTCACACCAAATATAAATTTGGAAGTAATACTTGAAGGCCTGCAGGTTGGGCCTGAGCCTAGCAGATTACAAGTGGGGTTAGGCTCGGATTTGAGTGACTGTGGCCCAAACCCAACTTAGATCATCTGAGGCCCATTTCTCCCATATATCACATTCCAGTATGGCTAAAAGGGCTGGGAAAAACTCAGAGAACAAGGCAGCAGTTGGTACTAAAGGTAATAAATCACAGCAGAAGGGCATAGGGATAAAGAAAGGCTCTTGCTCTGTAGGCGGTCATAGCAAACAAAGAAGCATGGTTGGAAGGCTTGGTTTTCAAAGAGGGGCACTATTCAGAGCTTCAGAAGTAGCAGCTGCAGCTGCTACTTCTTTGTCTTCGTCCCAGAGTCATGCAACACAAAGGAGAAAAAATTTAATGGAGGAAGCACAAGCAACAGTGAAGATTGGAAAATTGTTGGGTTTGCAATGTCAAGGTAAAGAGGATGAGCTAGTCAACAAGATAGTGGAACTTGAAGAAAATGATTTACAAAGAATTGCAGGTGAGGAAGGGGCAGTCAGACCTTAACAGATTGTTAAGTAGGGGACTAAGGGGAAAATATAAGTTTATTATGCAGATTTTATCTTGGAATGTTAGAGGGCTGAGAAGGCCACAAAAGAGAGGCAAAATAAAGAATTTGGTGAAGGATAGAAGAGTGGATGTCTTACTTTTACAAGAAACAAAAAGGAATTCAATGGAGGAGCATTTTGTGAGATCCATGTAGCCTTTTGAAGAGATGGGTTATATAATGGTGGATTCAAAAAAAGTGCAGGAGGGTTGTTGTGTATTTGGAGGCCACAAGTGTTTGAGCTAAAAGACTGCTGCAGTAGTAAGCACTTCATTCTACTCTCAGGTACCTTGGCTCAACATTTTGATTGTGTGATTGTTAATATATATGCTCCAAATGAGGTGTTGAGGAGAAAGAAGTTATGGGATTCTCTTATGTGCTTACAATCCCATTTTCCAAATCCATGGTGTGTGGGTAGTGATTTTAATGAAATCAGATTATTGAGTGAGAGGAAAGGGTGTTCAAGAAGAGAGAGGGGGATGAAGGAGTTCAATGAGTTTGTAGAACAGTTGGAGTTGTCTGATTTGCCTATGTTAGGTAGAAAATTCACTTGGTGTAATGCATTGGAAGGGGATAGGTGGAGTAGGATAGATCGTTTTTTGTTAGACTCCCTATGGCTGGAAAAATTTTCATTTAATCAATGGGGATTACCCAGAACAATTTCAGACCATTCTCCAATTTTGTTGAAGGAAGATGATAGGGATTGGGGTCCTAAGCCATTCAAATTCATTAATGCTTGGACATCATATCCTACATTCTTGACTGAAATCAAGCACATTTGGGAGGTCACACAAGTTTCAGGATGGGCAGGGTACAGATTAATGAGGAAGCTATCCTCTTTAAGGAGTCACTTAAGGGTGTGGAATAGGGAGGTGTTTGGCAATATTGATACTATGTTGAGGTCAGCAGAACAAGAGCTACATGAATGGGATTTGAAGGCAGAAACTAGATCTCTGGATGTGCTGGAAACAATAAGAATGAGAGAGGTTAGAAATCAGGTATGGAAGCTTAGTAGGAATAAGGAAAGAATATGGCCTCAAAAGTCTAGATTGCTGTGGGCTAGGTGTGGTAACAGAAATACTAGATTTTTCCATCTTATGGCAAGTAGTAGGCAGAGAGTGAACTTGATAGATTCTGTGTCAGTGGAGGGAGTGAGACATGAGGATCCAACTCAGGTGAAACAAGCAGTGCTTAGCCATTTCAGAAACCATTTTACTGAAAGTTGGACTTCTAGGCCACAAATTTCTGGACCTTTTGCTACAATTTCTCCGGAGGTAGCAGTGGGATTAGAAGCAATGTTTACTGAAGAAGAGATCTGGGCAACTATTCAGGATTGTGATGGGAACAAGGCTCCTGCCCCAGATGGTTTTAACTTAGCTTACATTAAAAAATAATAAGGAATAATGAAAGGTGATGTATTGTAGATGGTGTATGAGTTTCACACAAATGGGAAGCTGGCAAGGGGTGTTAACAGTTCTTTCATGGTGCTCATACCCAAGAAGGACAATCCCATAGTCTTGGGGGACTACAGACCCATTAGCTTGGTTACCTCAGTGTACAAGATTTTGGCCAAAGTGCTATCTAGAATATTAAAGAAGGCCCTTCCCTCTGTGATAGATGAAGTGCAATCAACTTTTGTCAGTGGTAGATATATCTTAGATGGGGTGTTAATAGCAAATGAAGTTGTAGATTGGTGGAAAAAGTCTAAAAAGAAAGGTATTATCTTAAAATTGGATTTTGAGAAAGCCTATGATTCAATAAATTGGGAATTCCTATTGGCAATGATGAGAAATTTTAGATTTGGTGACAAATGGATTAGGTGGATGAAAGCTTGTATCTCTACAACTATGGTGTCAATTCTTGTCAATGGTGCACCTACAGAGGAGTTCTAGCCACAAAAAGGGTTAAGGTAAGGAGATCCCCTTTCTCCATTCTTGTTCATTATTGCTGCAGAAAGGGTTAATTTGCTACTAGCTAGGGCTAAAGTACAGGGTTTATTTAGGTGCTATTGTTGGTTCGAATGATGTGAGTGTCTCACATCTCCAATTTGCTGATGATACTATTATATTCTGTGAATGGGATATTGAGGATAGTTTCGAACATTAAAAGGGTGTTGAGATGTTTGAGGTGACGTCTGGGTTAAGAATTAATTATCATAAAAGTAGTGTGTGTGGTGTGGGCTTCCAAGAAGATCAAACTAAGGAGTTTGCTAAGGTTTTGAATTGCTTAACTAAGAAATTACCTTTTTCTTTCCTAGGTCTCCCTTTAGGGGCTAATCCTAGGAAACAGAGTACTTGGGCCCCAGTTGTGCAGAAGGTGAAGAAAAAGCTGTCCTCTTGGAAGAGGAAGCTTCTATCCTATGCTGGGAGATTGACTTTGATCAAGTCAGTCCTTGCTAATTTACCAATCTATTTTCTTTCTCTCTTTAGAATGCCTAAGGGTGTTGTTAAAGCCTTAGTCAAGTTGCAGTCATCTTTTCTGTGGGGAGGGAATGTTAATAAAAGGAAAGTGCACTTGGTCAAATGGAAGGAGATCACAAGAAGTAAAAGTCAAGAAGGTTTGGGTGTGAAGACTCAGGATAGGTGAATGAATGCTTGTTATTGAAGTGGTGGTGGAGGTACGGTAATGAAGATTCAGCTTTGTGGAAAACTGTGGTTTGTTCAAGGTATGGTAGGAATGGAGGAGGTTGGCTTCCAGCTCTGAACTTTTCAGGTGGGATGTCCATAGTCTGGTTGGACATTGTGAAATTGCTCTCAGAAAATCAGCAATTGGGGGATTTCTATGGTGAGCATTTTAGAATTAAGGTTGGAAATGGAAGGAGAATCTTGTTTTGGCAGGATAAATGGCTTAACAATAGTGACCTGAAGGTTCAATTCCCTAGGCTTTATAGTTTATCCACTGAGAAAGAGGAGACCCTTCAGCAAATCAGTGCTAAGAAGAGTAATATGGGACTATGGCAGCTTAAATTTAGAAGACAGTTATTTGTATGGGAAGCTGAGGAGCTGCAGAGATTGATGGAGTTGTTGGATACATCTACATTGCTGAGGTTTGATTGTGTTGACTCTTTGCTTTGGTTAGCAAATAGTTCAGACCTTTTTTCTGTCTCTTCTGTGAGAAGCTGGTGGGATGCTAAATAAGGGACTGGTCAGGTTGTGCCTAAAGGGGTATGGGTCGGTTTAGCTCCGCCAAAAGTGCAGTTCTTTTGTTGGTTGGCTTGGAGAGGCAGAATAAAGACTGCAACCTTCCTTCAGAGGATTGGGGTGCTACCTGTTTCAGCAAATAATATGTGTGTGTTTTGCCAAGCTGAGGTGGAATCCTTGAATCATGTGCTCATGTTTTGTCCACTGGTGTGGAAATGTTGGTCTCAAATGGTAAGATGGAGTGATCAGGTTTGGGCAATCCCTGGATCAATTCAGGACTTGTAACAGTTGTGGTCTGCTGGTAAGAGTAAGCATTGGGTCTCTAGATTATGGGGGGTAGTTCCAGCTGTTATGTTATGGTCTGTTTGGAAATTGCGAAATGAATGTATGTTCAAAGGGCACAACCCATTTTTGATGATTTTTGTGATAAAGTAAAGGTACAGATTGCTCTGTGGGTAAAATGGAGTTTGGAGGTTGAGTATTCAGTTGATGATATTGTTTGCAATTTTAATCAGATCAGGTTGTCTGTTCAGGCCCTATGCAATTCTGCTTTCAGGTCCTCTGCTGTAGGGTGCCTAATTCAGCTGCTTCAATGTGTGAATGGTCTGGTACGGTCTGGTCTAGTATGGTCTGTTTCTGCTTTAGGTCCTTTGTTTTGCTGATTGTTTTTTCTGCTGTGATGTGTATGGAGTCCAATTGATATTTTGATTAGAAATTGCAGATATCCATTTTTATTGATTATTGGTTTGAATTTTGGGTGTATTTGCAATGGTTTCTGTGGGGTGTGCTTGGTGGATTGCAACTGATAGGGTTTTTGGTGGAAGTCTGTTGCTAGGTTGCTCTTCTGCTAGTCTGCATCTGATATGGTTTGCTGAGCTATGTGTTGGTCTAGTTGTTGTTGTGTTAGAAGTCCATGATGGATACTTCAATGGGATGAAGGTCAATGTGTTAGGTGGTTGATTGGGCTGTATACTGATCTGTGTGCTGTTATGCTGTTGGAGTTGCCTTAGATGCTCCTATCTGGTCTTTATGGTTTTGGTGTGTAGCTCTGCACCTGTCCTGCTGTTATGTAGTGCTGAAGTGATTTCTGCAGTGCTGCTCCAATTTCTACTGCTGGTTTAGCTTGGTCTACTCAGTTTTGGTTCTTGGAGTCTTTATTCAGGTTGGTGGCTCCCCCCAGGTGGGGTGATTTGCAGAATGCTATGCTTTATCTTCCTTGAGCAGATCTTGTTTAATCTTTGGATGCGTAACTTTGCAGTAAGGTTGTAGTAAGTTGGTATGCTGTATTTTGTTTGGCTACTTAACTTTGCAGTCAGGTTGTAGCAAGTTGGTCTGCTGTGTTTTGTTTGTTGTAGTAGGTTGTAGTAAGTTGGTCTGCTGTGTTTAGAGTGTTATTTGCTTTCTTGTTTTGTTGTTGGTTCCTCACCAACTGGAGCTTGGAGCTTTAGGTAGCTCCAAGCTCCTCTTTATTGATGTTCTGTATCCTTTTGTACGCTTTCATCAATAAAGATTATCTTTGCCGATCAAAAAAAAAAAGAAGTTTAAATATTATTGATTAAGTCGATGAAAAAATTACAATCATCTCATTATAATCTAACTTATTAATCCTTTAATAACTTATTGTATGGTACCAAAAAAAAAAAAAAATTCAAAATAAGGCTATAGTGCACATCACTTGAAATAGTGCGTATCATTTATATGTACTTAAGACTTTTAGCTGACCATGGTCATTTTAGTCATTATCAACATCACTTTGCCTTGTAACAGCGTTACCACTTTACCACATAATCCAACCATCAAACTAACAAGTTTTATAAAGCTTTTTTTATACTAAACAAATGTGGCATCACTACAAAAAAAACTGTTTTTTTGCGACGGCAAAACGCCGTCGCAAATGCCCTGGACGCCGTCGCTAATACTTTTTGCGACGATAAGTTGGCTTTTTGCGACGGCAAGAGGGGTCGCGACAAAGGGGGTTGCAAAAGAGCTTAGCGACGGTAAGTGTCGTCGCCATTGTTTTTCCGACGGTAGGGTTCCTTTTTTTGCGGACGGCACTTTTTCGAAAGATAGTTTAGTAAATAATTTTGACTGGACCGAAATCCGACTCTAACTCCTAAACCGGGAACCCGATTCGAGACCCGTCTTCTCCCACAAGTCTCTCGTGCCCAGGCGGTCGTGTGTGCCAAGTTTCATGCTAAACCGACGCCGTTTGGCGATTTTGGGGCGTTAACGCCTCGAATTCAAGTTTCTTAAGGAAGTAGTTTGCCTAAAGTGAAATCCGGCTCTAACTCTCAAACCGGGAACCCAATTCAAGCCCCGTCTTCTCCCACAAGTCTCTCGTGCCTAGGCGGTCGTGTGTGCCAAGTTTCGTGCTAAACCGACGCCGTTTGGTATTTTGGGGCGTTAACACCTCGAATTCAAGTTTCTTAAGGAACTAGTTTGCTTAAAGTGAAATCCGGCTCTAACTCCCAAACCGGGAACCCGATTCGAGCCCCGTCTTCTCCCACAAGTCTCTCGTGCCTAGGCGGTCGTGTGTGCCAAGTTTCGTGCTAAACCGATGCCGTTTGGTGAATTTGGGGCATTAACTCCTCGAATTTAAGTTTCTTAAGGAACTAGCTTGCCAAAAGTGAAATCCGGCTCTAACTCCCAAACCGGGAACCCGATTCGAGCCCCGTCTTCTTCTCCACAAGTCTCTCGTGCCTAGGAGGTCGTGTGTGTGCCAAGTTTCGTGCTAAACCGAAGCGGTTTGGTGATTTTGGGGCGTTAACACCTCGAATTCAAGTTTCTTAAGGAAGTAGTTTGCCTAAAGTGAAATCCGGCTCTAACTCCCAAACCGGGAACCCGATTCGAGCCCCGTCTTCTCCCACAAGTCTCTCGTGCCTAGGAGGTCGTGTGTGCCATGTTTCGTGCTAAACCGATGCGGTTTGGTGATTTTGGGGCGTTAACACCTCGAATTCAAGTTTCTTAAGGAACTAGTTTGCCTAAAGTGAAATCCGGCTCTAACTCCCAAACCGGGAACCCGATTTGAGCCCCGTCTTCTCCCACAAGTCTCTCGTGCCTAGGCGGTCGTGTGTGCCAAGTTTCGTGCTAAACCGACGCAGTTTGGTGATTTTGGAGCGTTAACGCCTCGAATTCAAGTTTCTTAAGAAGTAGTTTGCCTAATGTGAAATCCGGCTCTAACTCCCAAACCGGGAACCCGATTCGAGCCCCGTCTTCTCCCACAAGTCTCTCGTGCCTAGGCGGTCGTGTTGTGCCAAGTTTCGTGCTAAACCGATGCCGTTTGGTGAATTTGGGGCATTAACTCCTCGAATTTAAGTTTCTTAAGGAACTAGCTTGCCAAAAGTGAAATCCGGCTCTAACTCCCAAACCGGGAACCCGATTCGAGCCCCGTCTTCTCCCACAAGTCTCTCGTGCCTAGGAGGTCGTGTGTGCCAAGTTTCGTGCTAAACCGAAGCGGTTTGGTGATTTTGGGGCGTTAACACCTCGAATTCAAGTTTCTTAAGGAAGTAGTTTGCCTAAAGTGAAATCCGGCTCTAACTCCCAAACCGGGAACCCGATTCGAGCCCCGTCTTCTCCCACAAGTCTCTCGTGCCTAGGAGGTCGTGTGTGCCATGTTTCGTGCTAAACCGATGCGGTTTGGTGATTTTGGGGCGTTAACACCTCGAATTCAAGTTTCTTAAGGAACTAGTTTGCCTAAAGTGAAATCCGGCTCTAACTCCCAAACCGGGAACCCGATTTGAGCCCCGTCTTCTCCCACAAGTCTCTCATGCCTAGGCGGTCGTGTGTGCCAAGTTTCGTGCTAAACCGACGCAGTTTGGTGATTTTGGAGCGTTAACGCCTCGAATTCAAGTTTCTTAAGGAAGTAGTTTGCCTAATGTGAAATCCGGCTCTAACTCCCAAACCGGGAACCCGATTCGAGCCCCGTCTTCTCCCACAAGTCTCTCGTGCCTAGGCGGTCGTGTGTGCCAAGTTTCGTGCTAAACCGATGCCGTTTGGTGAATTTGGGGCATTAACTCCTCGAATTTAAGTTTCTTAAGGAACTAGCTTGCCAAAAGTAAAATCCGGCTCTAACTCCCAAACCGGGAACCCGATTCGAGCCCCGTCTTCTCCCACAAGTCTCTCGTGCCTAGGAGGTCGTGTGTGCCAAGTTTCGTGCTAAACCGAAGCGGTTTGGTGATTTTGGGGCGTTAACACCTCGAATTCAAGTTTCTTAAGGAAGTAGTTTGCCTAAAGTGAAATCCGGCTCTAACTCCCAAACCGGGAACCCGATTCGAGCCCCGTCTTCTCCCCCAAGTCTCTCGTGCCTAGGAGGTCGTGTGTGCCATGTTTCGTGCTAAACCGATGCGGTTTGGTGATTTTGGGGCGTTAACACCTCGAATTCAAGTTTCTTAAGGAACTAGTTTGCCTAAAGTGAAATCCGGCTCTAACTCCCAAACCGGGAACCCGATTTGAGCCCCGTCTTCTCCCACAAGTCTCTCGTGCCTAGGCGGTCGTGTGTGCCAAGTTTCGTGCTAAACCGACGCAGTTTGGTGATTTTGGCGCGTTAACGCCTCGAATTCAAGTTCTTAAGGAAGTAGTTTGCCTAATGTGAAATCCGGCTCTAACTCCCAAACCGGGAACCCGATTCGAGCCCCGTCTTCTCCCACAAGTCTCTCGTGCCTAGGCGGTCGTGTGTGCCAAGTTTCGTGCTAAACCGATGCCGTTTGGTGAATTTGGGGCCATTAACTCCTCGAATTTAAGTTTCTTAAGGAACTAGCTTGCCAAAAGTAAAATCCGGCTCTAACTCCCAAACCGGGAACCCGATTCGAGCCCCGTCTTCTCCCACAAGTCTCTCGTGCCTAGGAGGTCGTGTGTGCCAAGTTTCGTGCTAAACCGAAGCGGTTTGGTGATTTTGGGGCGTTAACACCTCGAATTCAAGTTTCTTAAGAAGTAGTTTGCCTAAAGTGAAATCCGGCTCTAACTCCCAAACCGGGAACCCGATTCGAGCCCCGTCTTCTCCTCCACAAGTCTCTCGTGCCTAGGAGGTCGTGTGTGCCATGTTTCGTGCTAAACCGATGCGGTTTGGTATTTTGGGGCTTTACAACCTCTCAAATTCAAGTTTCTTAAGGAACTAGTTTGCCTAAAGTGAAATCCGGCTCTAACTCCCAAACCGGGAACCCGATTTGAGCCCCGTCTTCTCCCACAAGTCTCTCGTGCCTAGGCGGTCGTGTGTGCCAAGTTTCGTGCTAACCGACGCAGTTTGGTGATTTTGGGGCGTTAACGCCTCGAATTCAAGTTTCTTAAGGAACTAGTTTGCCTAATGTGAAATCCGGCTCTAACTCCCAAACCGGGAACCCGATTCGAGCCCTGTCTTCTCCCACAAGTCTCTCGTGCCTAGGAGGTCTTGTGTGCCAAGTTTCGTCCTAAACCGACGCGGTTTGGTGATTTTGGGGCGTTAACGCCTCGAATTCAAGTTTCTTAAGGAACTAGTTTGCCTAATTTGAAATCCGGCTCTAACTCCCAAACCGGGAACCAATTCGAGCCCCGTCTTCTCCCACAAGTCTCTCGTGCCTAGGAGGTCGTGTGTGCCAAGTTTCGTCCTAACCGACGCGGTTTGGTGATTTTGGGGCGTTAACGCCTCGAATTCAAGTTTCTTAAGGAACTAGTTTGCCTAAAGTGAAATCCGGCTCTAACTCCCAAACCGGGAACCCGATTCGAGCCCCGTCTTCTCCCACAAGTCTCTCGTGCCTAGGAGGTCGTGTGTGCCAAGTTTCGTCCTAAACCGACGCGGTTTGGTGATTTTGGGGCGTTGACGCCTCGAATTCAAGTTTCTTAAGGAACTAGTTTGCCTAATGTGAAATCCGGCTCTAACTCCCAAACCGGGAACCCGATTCGAGCCCCGTCTTCTCCCACAAGTCTCTCGTGCCTAGGAGGTCGTGTGTGCCAAGTTTCATCCTAAACCGACGCGGTTTGGTGATTTTGGGGCGTTAACGCCTCGAATTCAAGTTTCTTAAGGAACTAGTTTACCTAATGTGAAATCCGGCTCTAACTCCCAAACTGGGAACCCGATTCGAGCCCCGTCTTCTCCCACAAGTCTCTCATGCCTAGGAGGTCGTGTGTGCCAAGTTTCGTGCTAAACCGACGCGGTTTGGTGATTTTGGGGTGTTAACGCCTCGATTTCAAGTTTCTTAAGGAACTAGTTTGCCTAATGTGAAATCCGGCTCTAACTCCCAAACCGGGAACCCGATTCGAGCCCCGTCTTCTCCCACAAGTCTCTCGTGCCTAGGAGGTCGTGTGTGCCAAGTTTCGTCCTAAACCGACCCGGTTTGGTATTTTGGGGCGTTAACGCCTCAAATTCAAGTTTCTTAAGGAAGTAGTTTGCCTAAAGTGAAATCCGGCTCTAACTCCCAAACCGGGAACCCGATTCGAGCCCCGTCTTCTCCTAGAAGTCTCTCGTGCCGAGGAGGTCGTGTGTGCCAAGTTTCGTGCTAAATCCGGCTCTAACTAGTCCCGTCTTCTCCCACAAGTCTCTTAACTTAGAATGTAAAGAATGCAAAGATACATTTTAGCTTAGAATGCAAAGATACATTTTATACCTGATCTTCTGGTGGTGGTGTATATGGATTCTCGTCTTCTGCAGATTCCCTAACTGCCCGGTGGCCACTCGATGCATTAGGAACCTATGTTAGTCAATGCATAATGTGTTAATCATATTCGAATTTTATACATAATCTTGAGTGAAAATTGAACTATCAAACAATTTAATTTATAT
>JAPPVO010004144.1:0-23177 GCA_030407325.1 Camellia japonica | reverse complement strand
TTGATACTCAAACTTGCAAACTGATATGTGTGTTCCTGTAGAGATACACTCTAAAAGCACATAGCATGTAAAGAGAGCCAAAACACCCCTATGTTGGGGTAGGGTTTCCCTGTCCTATTTTGTTAGGAGCTAGGGTTTTACTACGCACGCAGCGGTTTTCAAACAACCTAACATCGGGCAAGCAACCTGTCCTAGTCTGGAATGGTCACTATGGATTCCGAATATGCACTAGGTCGAATGGTCAAAAAGGGGTGCCCCGGTAAAATCGGGGTTTGTGTTCCCATACTAGCAGAGCCCGCAACCGGTCAGCCTTATGGTCATGCCTTGACAAGACAAGCGTCCGGCAAACCGCTCAGGAATAGCAAATGGCCAACACGGTGTCCTAGGCGCACCAATGCACATGCAATGCAAAGAAACACATAAGTGAAATCAAAACAGGATATCACGAGTTCAAGTCAAGCTCGCTAAATCCCCAACAGAGTCGCCAGAAACTGTAGACGCGCCCTTGGGCCTTACTACAGTTCGGACTCAATTTGTGTTACGGTTCTTAATCTGAACCAAAGAGTCCAAATCCGGCAAATCGCTTTGAGAAATTAGATTTTTAGAAAAGGAGTGCCAAACATGGACTGCTTTGCCAGATACAGAGTCGCCACCTAAATATTTTATTTTGGGGGAATTTAGGAAACCCTGACTCAGTGCCAAAGGCCACATGTCCGTCATCACCAAAGTTGCCTCGGCTCGGGAACTTGGGTACGATTGGGGAAGGTCAGCTATGAGCACCCCCTCTCGCCCGATCAAAGATCGGCCTCTACTAACCGTGATATCTTGTTTTGAAAACATTATATGCTCTTATTCCGGTTATTAGCCTAGAATTACTATGTTATGCGCACAGCAAATAAGTATAGATTAAGTCGCCTAAATTGGAACAAAACATTTCATGTTTGTTTGTTTGAAAACGGTTTGATGGTGCTACTCGTAAGTAGGCTAAGACATGAATTTTGCCACCCTCAAGTGGGCTTAGAAAATATGGTTTTGCCGCTCTCAAATAGGCTTAAAACTCGCATTTAATGTATTGTTCCAATTTAAGTAACCCAACCTTCACCCACAGGCATTCAGACAGTTATATCACATAAGCACATAGCCTCATGGTAAGCATGCTATCATGCCAACACTCACACTCATGCAAGGATGCTAAAACATAAATGCTTACCGAGTACTCCAAGCAAAACAGAAACTAGTTAGTAATCATATGCATGATCCTAGTTCATGTTAAGATGGCTAATGCAACACATGCAAGATGCAACTATGATAGGCTCGGCTATTCTAAGATGGCATATGATAATGCTACAACTAACACGTATTCAACTTGGAATTGAAATACAATGCAGTTAGTATGATGCGCCGAGCCCGATGCATGCAAGACAAATGTATGGATGCACGCATGCATAGCATAATGTATGCTAAGTTAAATATGCCCTAATACTAACCACTAAAAGCAGGTAAGTAAAAGGGAGAAAGAAGTGGGGGTTGGAAGACATACACACACTCACACACACTTATTACACAATTGCCCTCGCTCGGAGGGTCCGAATAAATATTACACAATCAAATGAATACTGCCAAATTAATTATTACAGAACTTCTAATTAATTAACAAATTAAATGTAGAAAGAAGGTGGCCACAGCCCAGCCTCGGAATGCGGGGATGATGCATGCTCGAGTCCGTCTCGCCCGGAAAACCCGTACCATGCCACTGTTGCCTCTGTTTACACTGCCCTGCTTCTCTGAAGACTGCAAAAACCTTGGAACATGCTCTATGGATGTTGGGGAATGCCACCGGCCAAGAACAAATACCACCGGCCAAAGGGAGGAACCACCGGCCACCTTTTTTTACTATCGACCAAAATCAATGGCCGGCCGGCACTAAACTTAGCCGACCGGCCAAAACTCCCTGCAGAAACTGGTTTTTGACAGCAACAAAGGACAGACAGTGTATGGCATGGAATTTCAAGAAAATGTAAGCATGGCCACACTCCCTATCATTCAATGGACTCAAGGAAGCATGGCCCTCGGTCCTCGGCCATCAATTGTGCGTTTTGATGCATAATGGCCCAAGAGGCCAAGGTTGCAATTCAATGAAAATGCATGCAACACACAAATGAATACCAAGACCCCATCATGTCAAAGTCAAGGGCCTCAGCGACCGAGAGTTGAGACGTGCTACATCACTTGTAGTATGAACACTTCTCACCTCTCAAGTTTGGCTTGACACCCCAAGCCAAACAATGCAATGCAAATATATAAGCATGGCTCAAACATGCAAATGAAACTAAGGCACAAAGCATGTCAAATATGCAGCAAGTATGTGAGATGGCTCAAAATTAAACTAACACAACATGCAGCGATACAATGCAGACATGCTTCTAATGTAATGCAACACGCTCATGCAAAGGTGGATGTAGACCACAAAGAGGAGACCTCAGCCCATCCCAAAAACAGCGGCTAAGGATGCCAAAATAGAGGTACCAATCATAGAAGACAAACATGCCAATCGATAAGCCTAAGACCAAGGTATAAAAGCCAACTCAAGCACACCTAAAGGAAGACAAACATGGACATTTAGACCAACAAAATCAGTGCTATAGCATGTGAAAATAAGCCCCTAAAACCCACACATGGCATCCCAAATGACTCAAACACATAGGCATGCACAATGCACATTTCAAGGCATGAAATCACAACACTTCAAAGCATTGAAAGAGACACAAAGGACAATGTAAGACCACATTATATGGACTGAAATATGATCTCAACTGATGCCAAATGGTGATAATAGGCTAAGCTAGGCATGGTAGTGATCCATACACTCAAGGCTCATAATCCAAAATGCAAAGCAACTATATTGAGCATGCTAAACAAGACCAAATCAGTGGCCAACAGACCTTATGCATGACAAAATATGACCAAGAACTTCACAAAGTAGAGTCAAAATATGAGAGCATAGTGATCAAAAGTCATGACACATTTCTAGGCAAAATGAAGGAATACAAAGCAAGTACAAAATACATGCTAAGGTTCAACAAATCCACATGAGACAGAGATATATTATAAGCCAAAACACCCAAAAAGCCTCTGAAATGGAGTCATAAACAACTAAGCATGTATGCTACCATATGAGTCAAGAATGTGCAAAAATGAAACACAAAGGGGAAAGGGGTGTCCCTCCCCTATTCAAAACCTCAAACCTCCTTCCTCACCACTGAAAATCCACTGGATTTCAGTGGTGAGAAGGCTAACACACAAAGTTGACCGAAGCTTAACAAAAGGGTACCAAAAGAGGCCAAAATGAAGCCAAGAGGGGGAGGTCGACCCCAAATGCCAAAACAACCTTAATGAAAGATCTCAAGCATGCAAAAATAAGACTTTTTCTAGTCATACACAAAGCTCAAATCAACATGCAAGATAGGTAAAAAACTATTGCAAAATTGGGGAATCTAAAGTAAAGAGATTACCCTTGAAGAACCCTTGATGAACAGTCAACGCAGCCCTCTTCTTTTGATCAAAACCAGTCCAAAAACTCCACAATAAAACCTCTAAGCCCCTCAAGGTCGAAGTAAGGTGTGATGGTGTGTGTCTTAGTGCAAAACTAAGGCCAAAACACACTTTTAGGCTCCTAAACACACACTAAGGATGAGAGAGGGGGGATATAGAGAGAGAGAATGATATATCAGATATATATATGTATTCTAGGTCTGGAGTTGTTCAACCCTTGACAATGGAGGAGGAGAGGGGCTTATATAGGCAAAGGAAATGTTGAAGCTTCTCAAAGAAGCTAAATGAAAAAGGGGCAAAGGGGGCAAGGGGGTCAAGGCTTCTAGAGGAAGCTAAGACAGCTGGCTAAGCTTCTTGAGAAAGCTTTGGCAAAGGGTCAAGCTTCCTCAAGAAGCTTTAACCAAAAGGGTGCAAAAGGTGCATAACAACCACATTATGCACGGGGAAGAGTGTGGGTGCATTCCAGCTGGCACAGTTGGCATGCACCATGGCTGAAGGGTGCAAAAGGTGCACACCGGCCAGCAAAAGAGGTCGCCGGCCAAACAAAGTGCCGGCCAGCCACATAAAGTGCCGACCGGCCATTAGTATCAAGAAACCATGGCCGGTGGCAACAATTAATGGCCGGTGATGAATAGGGGTGGCCGGTGGGGTATGGGGATGGCCAACAAGCCATTCCCTGTCCCTCAAAGCAAAGGCACAGGCATTTGGTGCAAAACCAAACACAAAAAACAAACGAGTTGAGAGATCCTAAGGCAAGGCGCGTAGCCGAGGCCTCCGGGAACTCAAAACGAACACGAACATGGATGATCACCGAGTGTTCTAACGGTGACGTCCAAGTCTTCAGGACGGTCAAAAATAGGGCGTCTACACTTTGCCTCTTGAATTGCTTGTGATAGAGGTTGAGTTCAATTTGCTTGATTACGTGCATTGCATTCCATATCAACATGCACACTTGATTCTTTGGGCCATCATGCATGGCAATGCGTGATTGGTGGTCCGAGAATCGAGGCTCATCCTCCTTTGAGTCATACACATGATAAGGAGTGTGGTTGGTGCATACATTGCTTGAAATGCATTGCCATGCCAAGTTCTGTCCTCTACTGCTGTCAAACCAGTTTTTGCAGGAAGATTTGGCCGGCCGGCCAGCTTTAGTGCCGACCGGCCATCCATTGTTGGCCGATGGAGTATTTTGTGGCCAGTGACCATTATACATGGCCGGTGACGAATCCCTTTAGCCGGTGGTGTTCTACAGCACTCAGAGAAGCAACCCTGGGACTTGTGCAGTCTTCAGAGGAGGATAACAGCCAAAGCAGAGGCATCTTGTGCATGGCAGTGACTTTCGAGCGGAACCAAACGCGCATGCATTAGACCCTCTTCCCAAGGTTGCTGTTTACTGCTTAATTATATTCAATTGATTTGTCAATTAATTAGGTGGTCTGTAATATTTAATTAGCTTATTGGTTAGTTAAATTGTATTATTCTTTCGGTCCCTCCGAGCGAGGGCAAATTTGTAATAAGTGTGGGTGCGTGTGTGCATGTCTTCCAACCCCCACTTCTTTCTCCCTTTTACTTACCTGCTTTGATGGTTAGTATTAGGACATGTTTACTTTAGCATACCTTATGCTATGCATGCGTGCATCATTCATCAGTATTGCATGCACCGGGCTCGGCGCATCATACTAACTGTATAAGTATTTCAAATCTAACTTGAATACATGCTACTTGTGCATTTTCACATGTCATTCATAGACTAGCCGAGCCTATTCTAGTGACATTCTATATGCATTGCATTAGGCATTTAAACATGGACTTGGATCATGCATGATTGCTAACATGTTCTTGTTTTGGCGCGGAGTACTAGGTGAGCTTTTTATGCTTTAGCATACCGCATGCGTGTGAGTGTTGCGATAATAGCATGATTACCATGAGGCTAGCTACTTATGTGATATAACTGCTTGAATGCCTGTGGGTGAAGGTTGGATTGTTTGAGTTGGAACAACTCACTGAAATCCGTATTTTAGCCTACTTGCGAGTAGCAAATTCCAAAGCGTTTTCCAAACAAACGGATATGCAATGCTTCGTTCCAAATTAGGCAATCTAGTATATACTTTTGTGTTGTACGCATCACATAGTAATTCTAGCTAATTAACCGGAACAAGAATACATAATGTTTTCAAAATTGGATATCATGGTTAGTAGAGGCCGATCTTCGAATTGGGCGAAAGGGGGTGCTCATAGCTGACCTTCCCCAATCGTACCCAAGTTCCCGAGCCGAGGCAACTTTGGTGATGACGGACACGTGGCCTTTGGCACCGAGTCAGGGTTTCCAAAATTCTCCCATTAAAAAAATATTTAGGTGGCGACTCTGTATCTAGCAAAGCAGTCCATGTTTGGCACTTCTTTCAAAAAATCTGTTTCTCAAAACGATTTGTCGGATTTGGACTCTTTGGTTCAGATTAAGAACAGTAACCAAGACGAGTCCGAACTGTGGTAGCATAAGTCCCTCAGGGCGTGTCCACACCCGATCGTACCCAAGTTCCCGAGCCGAGGCAACTTTGGTGATGACGGACACGTGGCCTTAGGCAAACGAGTCAGGGTTTCCTAAATTCCCCCATAAAAAATATTTTGGTGGCGACTCTGTATCTGGCAAAGCAGTCCATGTTTGGCACTTCTTTCAAAAAAATTTGTTTTCCAAAATGATTTGTCGAATTTGGACTCTTCGGTGATTTATCAATCTCGCATTGCACTTTGCGAGATCAGATTAAGAACCGACACAAATCGAGTCCGAACTGTAGCATGAGGCCCACGCGGGCGCGTCTACACAGTGATAAAAGAGCATTCAGATAAAAAGCAATGCAAGAAATGCAGGTAAAGGAAACTACAGAGACTGAAAGTAGATTTCTTTACCTTTGCGGCGTTGCAAGAAAGGTGGGATTCCGGCTCCCTCAGTAGAACGTCCTCTGGAATGCCCCTAGTGAAATCACTGAAGCGCCTGATGCATCCAGGCAGTAGTAGGTGTGTGCGAGGATAATAAGTCATCGGATCAAAGGGTCGTATCCCAGTGGTAGTGGCTCAGGCTCGAGCCCTGGAGCGAACTCTACCTCAAGGTCAGCCGCAATGCCCTCCGCCACCTCGCCAGCCTCTTCAACCACTGGCTTCTCGAGCTCAACAGGGGGAGCTAGTGGAGGTGGAACCTCGGGAGGAGCAGCATCATCTGAAATGTCATCCGCTATTTGAAAAGTGGGTGAAAAATGAAGAAATTGGAAGAAAGAGAGAAAATTTGGAAAAAGTCAACCCTAGGAGAGAGAAAATAAGAGAAAAAGTCAAAACCCGGGAAAGTTCACAAAACTTGAGAGAAACTCGAGGGGAACAAGCCTAAAGTGGTGAAAATGCAAGAAAAGAGATGAAAACAAAATCTGATCAGTTCAAAGTGTAGAGAATCAAGGGTGTTTTATGAAAAAAGTTTGCATGGGACGTTGGAAAACGCATATAAAGCACAGATCTAGAGAGATGAAGCACCTAGAGAGAGAGGGTGTGTTTTTGAAGGTGTGGGAGTGAGGAAATGAAGTGTGGAGGTGTGCTTTTAAAGACCGAAAGCAAAATGGATGTTTTGCCCCCGAAATGGCACGGGTGGCCGGCAGGCCACATTAGTGGTCAGCAGGCCTAAGTGGTGGCCGGTAGTCTTCCCTTGTGGCCGGCATGTAGCCAGTGGTCCTCATTTGTGGCCTGGCACTGTTTTGTGCCTCTATTTCCCGAACAGTGTATGAAAGGTTCTTTTTGTGTTCAGATTGATTCTTGGGGAGCTCAAAACTGCATTTCGTCCCACTTGCCAATATGAATGAGGTGTATCCTTTATGAGCATGTTGCAAAGTCTCCGAGAGGTAAGTTGGAGGTTGTCGTTGAACATCACTTTTGCTCGGTTTGTCAAATTACATATGTGTTCACATACACTTATGTTGCACACGTGCCTTGCATCGTTCATGCATCATGCATAGAGTATGCTTTCAATTTTACATAGAATGTACGCTTTCACATGCTTTCAACTTTGCATGGAATATGCTCTTGGCTTTTGCATAGACATGCTTGTTCACTTTATGCATCTGTCACACTTGTTCATTTTGTGCATCTATCGCACACACTCACTTTGTGCATTTATCGCACACTTTCATTCCTCTTTGCAGCCTTTGCTTTTATCTGAAGACGCATGAAATGCGACCCTGAGCAGTTTTTCTCTTATCTCAAGATGTGTTAAATGTGACCCTAAGCGGTTTTGCTTTTATCTCAGGACGAGTGAAACGCGACCCTGAGCGGTTTTGCTCTTATCACAGGGCGCGTGAAACGCAACCCTGACTTATTTTGTTTTTATCTTAGGACAAGTGAAATGCAACCCTGAGAGATTTTGTTTTTATCTCAAGATGCGTGAAACGCGACCCTGAGCGGTTTTGGAAATTTTTTAGGATGCTTGAAATGCGACCCTGAGCGGTTTTTCTCTTATCTTAGGACGCCTGTAATGTGACCCTGAGCAGTTTTTCTCTTATCTAAGGACGTGGGAAACGCGACCCTGAGCGGTTTTACTTTTATCTCAGGACGCGTGAAACATGACCCTGAACGATTTTTCTTTTATCAAAGGACGCATGAAACGCGACCTTGAGCGGTTTTACTTTTATCTCAAGACGCGTGAAACGTGACCCTGAGTGGTTTTTCTCTTATCTCAAGACGCGTGAAACGCGACCCTGAGCGGTTTTTCTTTTATCTCAGGATGTGTGAAACGCGACCCTAAGCGATTTTGGTCGTCTCTCAGGACGAGTGAAACGCAACCCAGAGCGGTTTTTCTCTTATCTCAGGACGTGTGAAATGCGACCTTGAGCGATTTTGCTTTTAGCTTAGGACACGTGGAACGCGACCCTGAACGATTTTGGTCATTTCTTAGGACTAGTGAAACACAACCCTGAGCGGTTTTTCTCTTATCTGAGGATGCGTGAAACGCAACCCTGAGCGGTTTTCCTTTTATCTCAAGATACGTGAAACGCAACCCTGAACGGTTTTGGTCATTTCTCCAGATTCGGGAAACGTGACCCTGAGCGGTTTTTCTCTTATCTAAGGATGCGTGAAATGCGACCCTGAACAGTTTTACATTTATCTCAAGACATGTAGAACGCGACCCTAAGCGATTTTGGTCGTTTTTCAAGAAACGTGAAACGCGACCCGGAGTGGTTTTTCTCTTATCTCAGGACGCGTAAAACGCGACCCTGAGTGGTTTTTCTCTTATCTTAGGATGCGTGAAACGCGACCCTGAGCGGTTTTGCTTTTATCTCAGGACGCGTGAAACGCGACCCTGAGCGATTTTACTTTTATCTTAGGATGTGTGAAACGCGACCCTGAGCGGTTTTGGTCGTTTCTCAGCACGCGTGAAACGTGACCCTGAATGGTTTTTCTCTTGTCTCAATACGCGTGAAACGCGACCCTGAGCTATTTTTCTCTTATCTCAGGACGCGTAAAACGCGACCCTGAGCGATTTTGCCTTTATCTCAAGACTCGTGAAACGCGACCCTGATTGTTTTTCTCTTACCTTAGGACGCGTGAAATGTGACCCTGAGCGATTTTGCTTTTATCTCAAGACACGTGAAACACGACCTTGAGCGGTTTTTCTCTTATCTCAAGATGCGTGAAACACGACCCTGAGCAGTTTTGCTTTTATCTCGGGACGCGTGAAATGCAACCCTAAGTGATTTTGCTTTTATCTCAGGACGCATGAAACGCAATCCTGAGCGATTATGGTCATTTCTCTAGACGCGTGAAATGCGACCCTGAGTTGTTTTTTTCTCTTATCTCAGGTCGCATTTGATCCTGAGCGGTTTTTCTCTTATCTCAGGTTGTGTGAAACACGACCCTGAGCGATTTTGCTTTTATCTCAGGATGCGTAAAACGCGACCCTGAGTGGTTAGTGTCATGTCTTAGGACACGTGAAATGTGACCTTGAGTGGTTTTTCATCTCGGGACGCGTACAACATGACTTCGAGCGGTTTTCGTTTCTCAGTTTCTCAAGATGCATGAAATGCGACCCTAAGCGGTGTTTTCTTTCCTTGTCACACGCTTTTGCGTGGTTGGAGTGTGTTTTAGCTCTTGTTGCATGGGACGTAGCTTGAAGCTGCTCATTCATGTGTTGTTATCTTGTTATCGCTTATTGCACCTATCATTGCTTATTGCATCATCTGGCATGATCATGAGTTTTCAAAATAGCCTGCTACGCGGAGCGTATGAGTCCAGCTTTCAAAGTATTTTTCGTGCATGTCATCTGCATCTTGTCCCTAAACTACGCTGGTTTCATTCCCTGCAAAGGGATACGTAGGTAGCTTGCGAGCGCAACCAATTTAATTTAAGTCTTGAATGTTTTGCCCAACTCTTACGACCTTGTCAAAATAGGTCGTCTTTGGGGCTTTGATATTCACTCACATCATTTCATGACTTCAAGTTCTATCAAAGAGGGGCAACTGTAGACGCCCCATTTTTAACCGCCCTTACAACTTGGGCGCCACCACTTGCACACCCAATGATGAATTTGTATATGCTTATCAAGTGCTCGAAGTCCTCAACGGAATGCCACAGCTTTCAGCCCTCAAACCCTACACACCTCTTGCCTTGTTTTGGACCAAAACCACAGTTTTTCAAGCCTAAAAACCCTAGGACCTACCAGCCCCCTTTTGTGGGCTGCCGACCACTGTTACTGGCTGCCAACTACTTGTGTGTTTCTGTAGATATTTATGCCAATTGTTTCCACAAGTGCTTGTATCTGTCCACACGTGTATGTATGGATGTTTCTGAGGGAGTTTCATGTTTTTCTATAAATAGGAGACCTTCCCTTCCATTTTTTAGGGTTAGAAAATTTAGAGCAAAATATTTTTTCTCTCTCTCTCTTGCAAATTCTTGAGCCATTGCCTATACACTCTAAACCAAACCTTGTAGTCTTTGAGCTGAGGTACTTTTGAGCCTACTTTGAGCTCTTGAGGGTGTGTAAGTGTTGATTTGTTGCTTAGAAAGGGTTCTCCTCTTCAAGAGGTATAAGTCTTGGCTTGTTTCTTTGCTTTATTTGCTATCTTTCCTACTATTTTTAGATTGTTTTGGGCCTTTTAAACTCTGTATTTTTTGGGCTGAAACTTGTGTTTTAAGGCCAATAAGGGTGGAGGGGTGGATCACCCTTCTTTGCACCTAGCTTCTTAGGCCTTTGCCCTTATGTTTCCCACCTTTTTGTAAACTTTTTTTCAGCTTTTTAGTACTGAATTTCAGAGTTTTTCAGAGGTTAAAAGCCATGTTTTGAAGTCTCAAAAATGGAGGGGGTAGCCTCCCCTCCTTGTGCTTGTTTACTAGCTTACATAGCTCTATGTTGTAGCTTACCTTTTTTAGCTATTTTGCTTTCATTTTCAACACTGTTTTAGCTCCATGTAGGACTATTTTAGTGTGTTTGTTTCATTTATGCCTTGTATTGCATGCTTGTAGTATAGTAGTCCTCATAGGTTTGGAGGTTTATGTCTTAGCCACCAACCTATTTGAGTTGATAGCATTTATTTCTTACTTTCCATACTTGTGATCACCTCTAATCACTTCTGCACCTCCCTCTTTTCTTGGGTTTTTCTTTGTTTTGAAAGTTGCTTCAAGCCAAGTGTTTGTTTAAGCATGAGATTGAGATATTGTGCTTAATGGTTTAATCCCTTTGGGGGTTCATTACCAACGGCATGGTGTCCCTCTCATGCCCAAAGCAACTCTTGGTTTGATGCTTCTTTCCATTAGAGGACTTAAAACTCACTTTTGGACTCAATGAACTAAGGAATGGTTGGTAAGTAAAATGGAGTAATAAAATTGGGACTAAAAAGTGGTGGAAGATAATAACTTGGTTAGGGTTCAATCAGACGTTAATTGAACCCTTGAGTCTTTAGTCGTTTCATACTCCTTAGTGATGAAAATGGTTCAAGAGTCATTGTCAACCACTTCCTTTGATCAATCAATGATAGGGAGGAGGTTTTTGAGAGTCTTTATTTGTGCATTTATTGAAGTTGTACCCCTTAATTCCTAGGCCATCATGCAATGAAATTGCATCGATTGATGGGTCGCGAATCGAGTTTACCACTCCTTTGAGCTGTTTGATGATAAGGAGGGGTAAGGTGTACAAACATCCCTTGAGAATATCCTATTTTTGCTCTGTATGCTCTTGGTTGCAACAAGAAGAACTAGACTTTTGTGGCCGGCTGACCACTTTTTCTGGCTGGCAGGCCTACTTTTTTGGACGGCAGGCTACCTTTTGTGGCCGGCCGGCCACTACTTCTAGCTTGCCAGCTACTTTTGCAAAACCAGGTAGTGTCCTTTTCTAGCAGAGCAGAGCGGAGGCTGAGGTGAAAAACAAAGAAAATGTTCTAACTGTGTAACAGTGGCCTTCTGGCAGCAGAACAGTGGCTTTTCGGGTGGAAATCCATGCATGCATGAGCATACTCCTTGTTTCCTAGGGCTGATTAGTTTAATTACTTAGCTTAAATGTTGTATTCATGTTGTAATTAATTAGTGTAATTAATTAGTTAGTTCATAGAATAGTTAATTAATTAATTAGTTTTGTAATAACTAGGTAGCATAGTTAGTTTATTCGGTTTGTAATAATTAGTTAATTCATTTTGTAATAGTTAGTTAATTAGCTTAGCTAGTTTACTCAGACCCTCTTGCGTGAGGGCACAATTGTAATAATGTGTACGTCTTCCAACCCCACGTCTTTCTCCCTTTTATTTACCTGCTTACGATGGTTAGTTTAGAGCATCATATTTCGTTTAGCATGTCTCATGTTTGCATCCACTTGTCTTGCATGCATGAGGCTCGGCGCATCATTCTAACTTGCATTGTTATTGTTTAAATTATTTGAATACATGCTATCAAACTGATTCGCATGCCATATTAGTAGCCGAGCCTAGTAATTGCATACCACATATGTTGCATTAGTCATATTGCATAGTTAGGATCATGCATTTTCTTCTAACTCTGTCATCGTTTTTTGGCTTGGAGTACTTAGTGAGCTTTTATTTGCTTTCACATGTTGCATAAGTGTGATTGTTACCATGATGCATGTTCACCATGAGGCTAAGTGCATATGTGATAAACTTTTTGAATGCCTGTGGATGAAGGCTAATTTCTTGAATTGGGATAGTTTGATTAATGTACATTTGAGCCCACTTTTTCAAGCGGCACATGCACAAACTCTTTTCAAAAACAAACATGAAATCAAAATGTTCCAATTTTTGCAAATTAGTCTATACTTGTGTGCATCACATAGTAAGTTAGCCTAATAAATTGTAATAAGATTATATAATGTAAATAAGAATCACATCATGAATAGTAGAGGCCGATCTTTGATCGGGCGAGTGGAGGTGCTTAATTCATGACTTTCCCCTATCATACCTAAGTTCCCGAGCCGAGACAACTTTGGTGATGACGGACATGTGGCCTTTGGCACAAGTCTCGGGTTTCCTAAATTCCCCAAAAAATATTTAGGAGGCGACTCTGTATTTGACAAAATAGTCCATTTTTGGCATTTTGATTCAAAATTGATTTTCCAAAAGATTTGTTGAATTTGGACTCTTTTGTGTTTATCTATTTCACATTGCACTTGTGGAATCAGATTCAGAACCACGGGAATCCGAACTGTAGGGCTTGTCATCTTCCGAAAGGAGCACGAAAAGTCGAGCTACACACTTGCTTCTACTTGGCCAAGGGATTGGGTGGCTATATTGAAGCGAGGCCCATTTGTTTTTGATCTGTCATCACCCAGACTTGAAATAGTTTCGAGTTGGCCCTTTTCAGCTGCAGCTCGCCCCAAGATTGGGGAGTTTTTTTATGGGATCGAAACCCCAAATGTTAAATCTACCACTGTTCCTTGAAGGTCTTCAATCATTTCCAACATCTCAGCCGTACTGGGTTTGACCTTTTGGTGCTCTTGGCATACCTGAACTAGATTGGGGTGCATCATTATGCACAAATTGGTACTTTCAACAATGAACACCTCTAGCTTGGGCAGATGGGTTGGAGTGATATAGCTTGGATGCTATATATGTATGCTGGGTTAAGTGTAGTGTGTGTATTGGTATGATGGTGAGGTGAGGAGGGGTACTTGGTCATGTATAGGAATGTGGGTTAGTGGAAGTATTGGTTCTTGAGGTGGAGCTATCGTCTAGTTGTCAATAAGATTCTGAATCACATGACGAAGGCGGTAACAACGATCGAGTGCCATGACCACGTTGTTGATGGTATGCACAGTATTTGGTGGGGTTATGTCTAGCAGGGAGTGGGTCAGGAAGAGGTTGGGGATCAAGGGGTTTGAAATACCTTCTTTTCATCAGGACTTTTAGTGCACTAGTTAGGCTCATATAGAGGGGGTGAAAGTTCTGCCTCGAGCTCAGGTTGGGCTGGCTATTTGTGGGTTGGCATTAGCAAAGGGGTCGGCAGTTTTGGGATTGGTGGCGACGGTATTGATTTCAGTGGGTTTGGGAATAGTGCTACCGCTAGCATTGGTACTCTCGGAAAACACCCTCCTTGTTGGTTTGCTTGCTCTAGGAATAATCCCTCTGTTAAATGTGCTCTCAATCTGAATCCCTAGTTCATGCAAATTTTTGAAAGTGAACAGTAGAGTGACTATTAACTTTTGTAACATATCAGGCTCAAGGTTCCGCACCACTATCTGCACTTGGTCCCTCTCAGAAGGTCGATCTGTCATTTGTGCTGCCTTTGCTCTCCGCCTTGCAACAAATTCCACAAAAGGTTCTTTAGGATTCTGGTGGGTTGCCTCAAGCTTTTGGGTAGTCATTTCAATTTGGGTATTGTAAGAATACTGATTGACAAATGCCTCAGCCAAATCTTCCCAGCTCTGCTTCACTTTATCCTCCAACTTGGCGTACCAATTGGCTGCTATACCTCGACAAGGTTCTTCCATACAAAGAGAGTTTCTGAGGCTTAGTCAGACCCATCGGTTTCAGGATGTCCAAGAAATGCCAGATATGTACCATAGGATCTCCAAACCCGTCGAAACTAGGAGCCTTAAGGCAGCCTTGGTGTACCCATCCTCAATGTCAGGAATGGAATTAAGTCCCTAAGCCTTTTTGAATTGCTTCTCAAGGTTAGCAATTTTTAACAAGGTTGGGTCGAGATCATTAATATCAAGGGGAAAAAGCCCTTCATTAGGCTGCACCAAGGGTCTGGAAACTCGAGCTTGAGCCAACCTTTCTCGAGGATTTGGACCTTGCAAATCTTTAACTGGCGGGGGTGGATCAAAGTTCGACTAGGGGCCCGAGACTGGATGTGCAATAGATGCCCCAGATGAGCGTTGCATGTCGGCATTGGTCTCATCCTACATGGCAATTCCCTGGTTTCAGGCTATCATCATGGCCACAACTTCTTCTGGACTTTGTGCCATCACGGGTCTGTTAAGTTGGCAATCGGGGAAATGGATAGGTGTAAGCTGAGAGCTGACTAACAAGGATTTCGACCCAATTTGCAATTGATGTATCTGGGTTGGATTAGTCTAGACAGGTTTAACTGGGTTGGGCTTTTTAGAATGGGTCTTTTGGTATTGGATAGATCTTTTCTAAGTTGGCTTTTTGGGGATCAAATGGACTGGGCTTGCTGAGTGGGTTTTTCCTTGGATCGGATGGACTGTGTTAGGTTAAGGCTCTCCGAGTTGGATTGGACTTGGCCTTTGCTGAATTGGGTATTGCTCTTTCTCTGGCTCAGACAAACCTGGCATTTTAAAAAACAAATGCCCCATCAGATCAGGATACCAGGTATGCCAGGCAAAGCAAAGCAAGATACAATTTTTGGCCCTGGTTCTGGTTTTGTTGAAAATTCACCCATATCAAACACAAACCCCTAGATTTTGCCCAAATTCTTATTCTGATATGACCCCCAAGTTTGAAAAGAATCGGCTCAAGATTAAGACTTTCCCAGGATTGCATCACACATTTTCAAAGATTTCATATTTTGCACAAAAGCACTCAAAACACCCCTATGAGAGGTTAAGGTTTCCCTGTCCTAACTTTGGAGTGATCTAGGGTTTCACTACTTCAAGTAAGTAGTTTCACAAAAATCCTGCATACGGGTAAGCATCATGTCCTAAGTTTGAACAGTCACTATGGCTTTACTACATGTAGCTAGGCCAAATAGTCAAAGGGGGTACCTCAGCAAAACTACCTAATATACTTCTCACACTTAACACGGAGAAATGAGAGGAGGATCAAATGGTACAGTGGTGGCCTGATCTAAGGGTTGTGTTCCCAACATGGCAAAGCCCACAACTAGTCAGCCTTTTGGCAAGCTTTTTGGCAAGCCTTTGGCAAACATCCAGAAATAGCAGATGACAAACAAAGTGACTTAAGCGCACCAATGCAAATGCAAAGAACATATAAATGTAGATAAAATTTTGCATCATGAAGTCCGAGTCAAGTTTCTCTAAGTCCCCAGCAGAGTCGCCAAAAACTATAGCTCGACTTTTCGTGCTCCTTTTGGAGACGACTAGCCCTACAATTCGGACTCCCATGATTCTAAATCTGATTCCACAAGTGCAATGTGAATTAGATAAACACAAAAGAGTCTAAATCCGGTAAATCTTTTGGAAATTGGTTTTGAATCAAAATGCCAAAAATGGACTGCTTTGCCAGATTACAGAGTCGGCACCTAAATATTTTTGGAAAATATAGGAAACCCTAGACTCGTGGCAAAGGCCACTTATCCATCATCACCAAAGTGTCTCAGCTCGGGAACTTAGGTACGAGAGGGGAAGGTCATGAATTGAGCACCTCCGATCACCCAATCAAAGATCGACCTTTACTAATCATGATGTGATTCTTATTTACGTTATATGCTCATGTTCCGATTATTAGGCTATCTTTACCATGTGACGCACACACAAATATAGACTAATTTGCAAAAATTAGAACATTTAGATTTCATGTTTGTTTGAAAATTATTTGAATATATACCACTTGAAAAAATGATATCATATGTACATTACTCAAATTGTCCCAATTCAAGCAAATAGTCTTCATCCACAGGCATTCAAAATAGGTACATCATTTAAGCACTTAGCCTCATGGTAATCATGCTTGATATGGCAACAATCACACTCATGCAACATGCTAAAGCAATAACTATTCACCTAGTACTCCAAGGCAAGCCAAACAAAATAAAATAATTAGAAAATATGCATGTTCCTAACTAATGCAACATGACTAATGTAACATAGGCAATATGCAACTAATAAGCTCGGCTACTAGCTATGACATGTGAATCACCTTGATAGCATGCAGTTAAGCACATTTTCAAGTAAGAAATAAGAAACGACAATGTGTGTTAGCATGATGAACCGAGTCTTTGTGCATGCAAGACAAATGGATGCAAATGATGAAAAATGCTAAGTAAATATGATGCTCTATTCTACCATCATAAGCGGGTAAATAAAAGGGAGAAAGATGTAGGGTTGGAAGACATACACGTTATTACATATTTGCCCTTACGCAGGAGGGTCCAAATGAATGTCCTAACTAAGCTAATTAACTAGCCATTACAAACCAAATTAAATACATTAACTAGACTAGCTAATTATTACAGCACCACAAATTAACTAACTACTCTAGCTAATTAATTAAATACAACACAAAATAAACTAGCTATTAAACTAAGTAATTTACAAGTCCACTAGTTAACGGGCCCCGAGAATTCAGGGAAGGTTCATACATGGATGCGGATTTCCACTCGAAAATGCTCTCCGTTTTGGTACCAAGAGGGTTGTGTTTTGCAGCTAGAAACTTGCACTATTTTACCTCAGCCTCTGCTCTGTTCTATAAAAAAAATAAAAAATAAAAAGGGGTACTGCTTGGTGGGCAAAATTGGCCAGCCGGCCACAAATAGTGGCCTGCCACCCACTAATGTTAGGTTTCTCCTACTACAACAAATTACAAACAGAGCACAAACAGAGCATTCTCAGGGGATGTCTATCCACCCTGCCTCTCCTTATCATCAAACAGGTCAAAGAAGGGGTAGGCTCAACTTGCAAGCCATCAATCAGCGAATTTTATTGCGTGATGACTTATGAATCAAGGGATACAATTTCAATAAATGGTAAGGAAAGACCAACAAAACCTCTCCCTATCATGGATTGATCAAAGGAAGGGGTTGATATTGACTCTTGAACCGTTTTCATCACTAACAAGTATGAAACAACTCAAGACTCAATAGGTTCAATTAATGTCCAATTGAACCCAAACTTGATTTTATTATCTTGTTCCATTTTATTCTAATTTTAATACATTTTTTAATTACCTTTCCATTCCTTAATTCATTTAGTCCAAAAATGAAGATTAAGTCCTCTAATGGCAAGAAGTGTCAAACAAAATGTTGTTTTAAGCATAAGAGAGATGTCATGCCATTGGTAATGAACCTCCGAAGAGATTAAACCATTAAGCACAACAATCTCAATCTCAAGCTTAAACAATCAATCGGTTGAAACAACTCTCAAAACAAAGGAAAAGCCAAGAAATAAGAGAGGTTACAGAGATGATTAGAGGTGATCACAAGTATGGAAAACTTGAAATAAATGCTATCAACTCAAATAGGTTGGTGGTTAAGGCCTAAAACACCAAACCTATGAGGACCATTACACTACAAGCATACTATACAAAACATAAATTAAGAAAACACATAAAAAAATCCTAAATGAAGCTAAAACAGTGCTGGAAAATGAAGTGAAAATAGTTAAAAGAGTAAGCTAAAATAATGGAGAAATTGAGCTAGTAAACAAGCATGAGGAGGGGTGGCTAACCCCTCCATTTTTTAGTCTTCAAAACCACTTTTTTAGCCTCTGAAAACCTCTGAAAATCAGTGGTAAAAAACTCAAAAAAAGTTGATGAAAAGATGGGAAACACAAGGATAAAATCCTAGAAGACAAGGTTCAAAGAAGGGTAGTCAACCCCTCTACCTTTAATGACTTTAAACCACAAGCTTCAGCCCATAAAAATAGTTGAAAAATAGCAAGAAAAGATAGGGAAGAAGTAGTGAAGAGATACTCAAAATTATACCTCTTGAAGCAAGGTAACTCTTTTGTTAACAAATCCACAAGTTCTCACTCTCAAAGGCAGAAATTTGAGCTCAAGAACCTCAGCAAGAAGAGCTAAATTTTTGGTTTAGGAAGTGTAGAGAGAGTGTGTGTAGGTTGCAAGATAGAGAGAGAGTGTGCTATGCAAGTTTTGGAGTTTTTGGAATTTTTTCTAACCTAATTTCAAGAGGGGAGGTCAAGTATATATAGAAAAACATAAGCCTAGGTTGGAAATATCTATATACATATAGTTGGTATCATGCATCAACTTGTGGGGGAATTAGTAGAAAATATCTGGTTTTGACACAAGTGGCGGCCAACTAAAAATCTGTTTTCGAGCCCGACTTCAAATAGGCATATATCCCTTATCCAGACTCAGATTTAGGTCATTCTTGAGTCTAAATTGAAGCCCCATAAGTCTTCTTTCCAATGGAGATGACCTCACATCTAAATTATAAGTTTGAAAAGAGATATGCCTACTTTAGTGAAGGCTGCTCATTTCTGTTCTAACGGATTGATGCCTAACTTGTTCTGCAACTAGTTTTCTTCCCTCCTCTCCTATTTTCTTCAAATCCAAACCTATAAATATAAGTTTTTAAAGATTTTTCAAAGAGTTCGCCTCCCTTCCATTTATTTCCACTTTGTCCTTGCTCGGTATACCAAAAAGTGCAACATTTTAAATGAAATACGAGCCTTGGAATATCATAGAAACATTTGGAAAAATATTTTGGAAAAGTGAGTTTTAAGGTCTAAAATAGTTTTGGTCAAAAATGGGGTGTAAGGTTTGGATTTAGAAGCTCTTCTTGCTGAAGAAATCGAACATTTGTACAGCATAACTTTTATCATCGAGTGATCAGCCTAAGGCACCCAAGTCTTAAGGGCGGTCAAAAATGGGGAATCTATAGAAGAGCACTTGATCATTGCTATTTCTAACTGGAACTCTAGCAATGTCGTGAAACGATCATTATCTATGAAGGAAATTCGTTTGTGATTATGTGATTCGATGCTTATGTGGAGTGAATTACTTGTTGTCCACCATATTAGGATGTGAGTGAATTAGCTTTGGTATATTTATAAATGTGCTAATCAATTGCATTACCTTTATTAGGATGTCAAAATGTGGACATGGCGGTAGTAGACATGGCGAGCCTAGGCGGCAAGAAGTGCAAATACCATATGATATTCTGGCGCAAGAGAAAGGAGTTGGTTAGGCCAACATGGCTGAACCAGTAGGTCAGCAAGCCATGGGTGCTTTAGCCTACAAAATGGCTGGAGCTTTCCAAGAATCCATGGACATTCTCAGGACTGAGAGCCAAGTCCAGGCCCACGTTGCAGGAACATGGTCGTCGTTTTTGAAGAGGGAGTTTTTCCGGTCGAAGCTAAATAAGTTTTTAGGGGATCCAAAAGAGCCATTGAACGCCAATGAGTGGTTTGAACAAATGGTGAAGACATTCGAGATACTTGGCATCGAGGACAGCGATTTGAGGGTGACCTTTCCAGCTAAAGGGAGATGTGGGTCAGTGGTGGAAGTATGCACGAGGGGGTATCGGAGTGACTTGGGAGGCTTTTGTTAATGCCTTCTAGGACAAGTTTTTGCCACCCACTACTAGGGAGAAGTTGAGAGACCAATTTCTGAAGCTCAAGCAGCTAAACACACTAGTAGCCGAGTTTGAGGCTGCTTTTACGAGCCTATCAAGATTTATACCGAAACTTGTGGCTACGAAGAAACATCGTTGTATCAAGTTTGAGAAAAGGTTGAGGATCGGGCTCCTTTTCAAAGTGGTCGGGTCTATGATTAGGGATTACAATCGCCTTGTGGAGGGGACGACTCACTTAGAGGCCGTGATTCAGAGATTGTGATTCAAACAGAGGAAGAGTGGATAAAGGGCTCTAAGCAGAGGTCCTAGGATGTTTAGGGAGACACAAGGGACAACAAATGATAAAGGGGTTCCACCCCACAGCAGTCCCAGGCTTCATAGTTTAGATCTACTTTTCAAGTACCGAGTTCAAGTTTGGAAAAAGACAATCAGGGTGGATTCACTTGCTTCAAGTGTGGTCAGTTGGGCCACAAGTCTTTAGTTTTCCCGTAGAGAGGAGAGGGGCAACAGTTTGCACCGTCTTCGCCTCGTCCTCAGAGCCAAGTCAGGGAAGAGGGAAACCTCCTACCCATTACTACAAAAACAGTTAAAGATCACACTTTGATAAATGAAAATATCTCACTTTTATTGAAAGTGTGATAAAAAAAATTAGATTGATAATTTAATCACACTTGGTTTGATTGAGTGTGATAATATTTATTTTTTATGTTACTTTTCAATTAAGTGTAATTATATATATATTTTTTGAATATATTGTTTTTATATAAAAATATATCCCAAAATTGGCACCTTTTTCTCTTCTACTACTATCATGAACAGGCACGACTTCTTCCAAAGAGGATTGAATTTCCAAACATATCAGACTCTTCCTTTTTCAATTCGCTTTGCCTCTCTTTTTGATTCATTAGCCCTAATTCGATTTCCAGCTCCAAAATCACCATTGTTACTCACTCAACATTCACATTGAAGTTTGTCTCTTTTGAATCTTCAAACTTCTGGTGAGTTCTCTCTCTCTCTCTCTCTCTCTCTCTCTCTCTCTCTCTCTCTCTCTCTCTCTCTCTCTCTCTTTTTAATGCCCCTTTCATATGTCATTCATAAGATATGTTTGTATATATTTATGATTATGATTATGATTATTATTAGTGGAATTATATAAATATAGTGTTTGATTGTGAATAAGGGTTTTGGGTGGGAATGTTGATACTTTATTTGTGTTTTGTAAATCAAAGTTGGAATGCAATTTTTTTTTTTTTTATATATGAATAAATCAGATCATTGAACGTGTTAATTTTGTGCTCCCGTGTATGGAAGATGTGGTCCAGGGTTGATGAAATGGTGGGGATTACAGTGGATTATGCTAGAAAATAGGTGGTTTGTTTGATTGGTGGGTAGGTTTCAATTTTTAAGAAAATGGTAAAATTTAGAGTACCTTCAAATACAATTCTTCTAGGTTTTCTTATTCAGTACATGATTTGGTTTCAAACTTGTATCAAGTAAGGTTCTCTTTAACAAGTATTGGGTAAAGATTTTGTTGATGGTTGGTGGGCTTAACATAGGGTGGAGAAGTCTATAATAATGGTAGCTAGCATTCCTTTTCTTTATTATTTTTCTAGGGGAAACAAGGGATGTAGTTAGGTTAATAATGGGATTCTCTTATTCTTTTTGTGTGTAATGATGATACAAATGTTGAAGAATGATCAATGACAGCAGCTAAATTGATTTCTAATTTATCTTTTCAGCCATGAGTCATGTTATGTACAATTAATCTCCATGAAATACTCAGAAAAGCTGATTGTGGCATTCCATGTTAGTGCTGGAAATTTGGTGTTATAACAAAGTTGTAAGAATTGCCCAAAAAATTATATTCACCAGATAAATGTGTTATTTTGGTAATCATCTTTACTTTTTTTTTTCCAATGCTACTGATGTTGAAATTCTAATGCCTCTGACTAGTATTAGTTGTATGTGTAACTGCTATCTCCTCACTCCTCCACCTCAGCCTCTCAATCCTAAGAGGATGGGATTTCCACCAACTAGCCAATCTCACTTTAATGAGAACACAGCTCTTCAATGTCTATATGCTTGTTATTTGTAGTAATTTATCCTTTATTTTTATTCCCTACTTTCAATGTAACATGAACAAATCACTTAATAGTTATTATTCAACACACCAATCACTAACTCCCAACCTGGGTGTGCTAACTACATGTCATATGTCCCCACAGGTCCTATTTGTCACAAGGAAGCTGCCTGTGACATCTATAGAGTGGTTCACGGATTGTTTTACGTTTTCGCCCCTTGAACGCCCTTTTTCGACTAAGTTGAACACGTTTTTTACTCTAACTCCCAACGTAGGTGTGCTAACTACATGTCGTCTATCCCCATAAGTCCTATTTGTCATGAGAAAGCTACTTGTGACACCCATAGAGTGGTTCACGGGCTATTTTGCATTTTCACCCCCCGAACGACCTTTTTCAACTAAGTTTAAGACATTTTCGACTCTAACACCCAACTTAGGTGTGCTAATTACATGCCATCTGTCCCCAAAGGTTCTATTTTTCACAAGGAATTTGTCCATGACATCCATAGAGTAGTTCGGGAGTTGTTTTGCTTTTTCGACCCCCAAATGCCTTTTTTCGACAAAGTTTAATGTGTTTTCGACTCTAACTCCTAACCTAGGTGTGCTAACTACAAGTTGTCTATCCCCATAGGTCCTTTTTATCACGAAGAAGCTACCCGTGACATCCATAGAGTAGTTCACGGGCTTTTTTGCATTTTCACCTCCCGAACGCCCTTTTTCGATTAAGTTTATGACATTTTTTACTCTAACTCCCAACTTAGGTGTGCTAATTACATGTCGTTTATCCCCACAGATCCTATTTGTCACAAGGAAGCTGTGTGACATCCATAGAGTG
>JAPPVO010004143.1:0-11954 GCA_030407325.1 Camellia japonica | reverse complement strand
TTCGGATCTCTAGGTTCGTGGATCCGAACCCTTTCGAGTCCGAGTCCGAGCCCGAGTAAGTCTCTAAGTTCGTGGATCCGAACCCTTTCGAGGCTTAGGGCGATTTAGCCCGTTTGATGGCGATAAATCCGAGCCCACCAATCTTGGACTTGCAATAAATTCGGGCCCATCAACCTTGGACTATTGGGCCTAATTAATTTAATGGGCTCAAATTAGCTCCTCTTACATTTGCCATTTGCGTGTATGAGAAATTGTAATTTTCTCGGACATACATAATTTCACCTTGTCAGCCGTACTTTACATTACGTCTTCGGAAATATTTAATCTTAATAGAATCTATGGATAAAGCTGAGGACTCACCGTAAATTACGGATAAAATCGGCAAATAATATTAAAAAGAAAATAAATAAATAATTTTTTTTTTTTTTTTATATAGAACATCTCAAAAAATATATATATTTTTCACTCCAAGCAAAAATAAAGCACACCCACCATCATTTTTTTTTTATTTTTTGAATGTATAAGGCCCACTTTTTTTAGTCAAACTTGACTTGACCTTTTCTTCAACAAACTTATACAATTTCAAATTCGAAAAATGCTCCAAAATATTCGTAGGCTTATTTTATATATATATAGCCATAGCCTTGGCACTTTTGAGGGTCATCATCAGAATCAAACCTTTGCCTTTTCTTTTTATATATATATTTTTTGGAAAAAGTTAGGGATTATGAAAAATTTTTCATGAAAATGATCATGAAAAATCTATGATCCTTAGATTACCTTGATTAGTGTGTGGTGCTTTATTCTAAGTGTAATCCAAGGGTCACAAAGCTTTCATGATTATTTTCATGAAAGGTTTTTCATGATACCTAGCATTGCTGATATTTTTTTTCTTTTTGGAGATAAGGACAAAAACCCTAATTCTCTTTTAGGCAAGACCTATTCGGCAGCACACTTCCTCTCTTTAAAAAGAGAGACCCAGCTTCTTCATCTTCAAGAAAGCTCTGTTTCTACAATAACAGAGGCCGACCCCAGTTGCTTGCATTTATGACATCTTTTTTTTTTTTGTTTTGTGCTTCATCTTCCTTACTTCACTACCGAATTTTTTTTTCAGTTTGCACGTTGTTCAGCGCCGCCGCTACAGGCCCCGCCGTCATCAATACTTCACCTCGGCCCAACGATGCATCCACTCTGAGCTTTGGGTGCGTCTGATTTCGGTTTTGCTCCACCAAATAGCACCACCACTGGTTCAGACGCGACTGAGCAGTGCTGTCCAACCTTCCTAGCGTTGTGCAACACTCCGATGGCCCTTGCGAGAGCAGCCCCGACCCTGCCTTGCATACACGACTGCCCAGCTTGCGTGGCCTGCGCATCTTTTCGTCCTGCTCTTGAGACATTACCACAGCTGCAACTTTGCTTTTGGCCTTGACTGCCCAGAGCCGACCACACCGTTGCCCATTCAATGTGACATGTGTGGTTGCCAACTCCTCTGCGACACCACTGCTGCCTTCGGCTTCGGATTGTCCAACGCCGACTACGCATGTTGCCCGTTCAACGCGACATGCGTTGTCTTGCCCGGCGCCATTTAGCTCATCACCGGTCCTCCATCTCAGTTTATCAACACTCTTCGGAGTTCCGAACCCCCAGATCTTGGTCTTGATTTCACAAACTTCATTCTCTTCATTGCTTTGGATTTGTGAGTATATGCTTGAAACCCTCTTTCTTTGGCTTCTTACAGGTTTTTGCGAACAAATATCCAGAACCCTTGAAAGTTGACTCTCCATTTTTGATGGCTTTTAAGTTTATGCACTTGGACATGTAAACAATTTGGGTTTTGCTACCCTGACTGTGGGAAAATATATATATGAGTTTTTGGACTGAAATTTGACCTCCTGATCTTGAGATAACCACCACTCTTGATGAATCTTTTTTTGTAAGAAATTTTGGGCTATGAATCTTGACTTGGAAGAGATATTCTTGAAATTGGTATGACTGAGAAATATAATATCCAAATAAAAAATGTTTGAGATCTTGGGCCTGAAATTTGTTACTCAACTTACTCTGTTTGTTTAGAGTCAGAGTTTTGTATAAACTGGGTCTTTAATATTGAATACTGTAATCTGAGAGAGAATGACCCACTTGAATCTTGTATGAGTTATTGATGTTGAGAAAGAACATGTAATCCACGTGAGTGTTGTTGCTAGCTTTGCTTGAATGGGACGAATAAAATAAATGTTGTTGTTGTCGATGAAACCCGAGGAAATGAGGCCCTCATACTGTATATAAATCTTGTTGTTGAATGATTGATTGTTGTTTTGTTGATCTTGTGGATGCTTGGGAAATTCATAGCTAATGCCAAAATTTTGTGTGACCGTTGTAGCTTTACATCGGCTTGAGAGGAACCGGCTTGGAGAGACAAAACCTTGATTGTTGCATTTTCATGAACTTACTCAAAGGAATAAAATTGTTACAACTTAAGTAGATCATTATTATTGTTGATGTCGCCTCTATTTCGGTAATGTTTGAATCATAATCTGAAATTGATATTGCTAGTCTTGTTTGTCAGCTTCGCTATTTCAGGCAAATAAATTCTTGTAAGAACTCCACGACATCGGTGCCCTTAGAACCCGCATTAATGAGAGCAAGGGTTACTCCTCGGAAGTCCGAACGGAAGTAAGACTGTCCCTCGGGAGTCCGAAAGTAGTGCACACCCTTCTTTGGCAAGAAAGATCCCTCTAGAAGGCAACCGAGTCTACCAAGCTTGCACCAATAGAAGTAAAGATTGTCTCTCGGAAGTCCGAGCAAAAGCAAGGTTGTCCCTCAGAAGTCCGAGGTCAAATAGTAGCACACACCCTACTTCGGCAAGAAAGATCCCTCTGGAAGGCAATCGAGTCTACCAAGCTTGTACCAACAGAAGTAAAGATTGTCTCTCGGAAGTCCGAGCGGAAGCAAGGCTATCCCTTAGAAGTCCAAGCGAAAGCAAGATTGTCCCTTAGGAGTCCAAGTGGATGCACACTTCTACTCTGGCAGCTAATGGAAGCAAAGGCCACGACCTCGGGGCCCTCAGAACCTGCATTAATGAGAGTAAGGGCTATCCTTTAAAAGTATAAACAGAAGCAAGGCTGTCTCTCAGGGGTCTGATTAGTAGCACACCTTATTTTGGCAAGAAAGATCCTCGAAGCTCGTACTGATGGAAGCAAGGGCTGCTCTTCGGAAGTCCGAGTGGGAGCACATACTCTGTTTCAACAAGAAAGATCCTCGAAGCTTGCACTGATGGAAGTAAGGGATGTTCTTCGGAAGTCCAAGTGGGAGCACACACTCTACTTCAGCAAGAAAGACCCTCAAAGCTTGCATTGATGGAAGCAATAACTGTTCTTCGGAGGTCCGAGTGGGTGCAACACTCTACTTTAGCAAGAAAGACCCTCGAAGCTTGGATTGAAGGAAGCAATGGCTGATGGAAGCAAGGGCTATTCTTCGGAAGTCTGAGTGGGAACACACACTTTGCTTCAACAAGAAAGACCCTCAAAGCTTGCATTGATGGAAGTAAGGGCTATTCTTCGGAAGTCTGAGTGGGAGCACACACTCTACTTCAGTAAGAAAGACCCTCAAAGCTTGCATTGATGGAAGCAATGACTATTCTTCGGAGGTCCGAGTGGATGCAACACTCTACTTTAGCAAGAAAGACCTTCGAAGCTTGCATTGAAGGAAGCAATGGCTACTCTTTGGAGGTCCGAGTGGGAGCACACACTATTTTGGCAACTAATGAAAGCAAAGGTTGTCCCTCTCTGAGTGGGAGTACACTTCTGTTGCGACAAGAAAAGTCCCTTCAGGTTGGTAACCGAGTCTACTATTCTTCTTTCTTCTTCGAGGGGCAATAAAAATTGAAAACTGTTTCAAGCAACATAACACAATGAAGATATACAATGTAGAGAAAATAACTTCTAATGGAGATACATAATATAGAGGAAATAACTTTCTTCATAACATAAGAAAGAAAGATAAAAAATTCTTAGACAATGCAGTAAATACAAATTGTAAATGTCATAGATAGACTTCTTCTATGGAATGTTGAAATTTGCCCCTAGAGTTGCAAGATCATTTGGAAAGCTTTCACCAGCAGCTCGGGTTGTGGCCATTATGCACCATCATAGCCATGTCTTCTAAGATATCCTGGGGCTCTTGTTCTTTGAACTCTATCTCATGTGTGTAGACGTCCCCGAACGCCCCGGGAGGGTTAAGTCCCGTTCCGTTCATATTGGGGTCACCACAGTTCGGACTCAAATTGCCACGGTTCTTAATCTGAACCAAAGAGTCCAAATCCGGCAAATCGTTTTGAGAAAACAAATTTTTGGAAAAGAAGTGCCAAACATGGACTGCTTTGCCAGATTACAGAGTCGCCACCTAAATATTTTTTAATGGGGGGATTTAGGAAACCCTGACTCGGTGCCGAAGGCCACGTGTCCGTCATCACCAAATGTCTTGGCTCGGGAGCTTGGGTACGATCGGGGAAGGTCAGCTATGAGCACCCCCTTTCGCCCGGTTCGAAGACCGGCCTCTACTAACCGTGATATCCAATTTTGAAAACGTTATGTGTTCTTATTCCGGTTATTAGCCTAGAATTTACTATGTTATGCGCGCAGCGAACAAGTATAGACTAGATCGCCTAATTTGGGAACAAGCATTGCATATCCGTTTATTTTGAAAATGTTTTGGATTTGCTACTCGCAAGTAGGCTAAAACATGGATTTCAATGAGTTTTCCAACTCAAGCAATCCAACCTCCACCCACAGGCATTCAAACAGCAATATCACATAAGCATTTAGCCGCATGGCAATCATACTGTCATGTTAGCATTCACACGCATGCGATATGCTAAAGCGAAAAAAAACTTACATCGTACTCCGTGCCAAAACAAGAAACTAGTTAGCAAAACATGCATGACCTAGTTCATGTTAAGTGACTAATGTATCACATACAGAATGCAATTAGACAGGCTCGGCTATCCTAAGCATGGCATGTGAAATGCGATAAATAGCACATATTCAATTTGGAATCGAAAATTGCAATGCAGTTTGCATGATGTACCGAGCCCAATGCATGTCAACAAATGCATGGATGCACGCAGGCATTGCATAAGGTATGCTAATTTCAAATATGCCTTAATCTACCATCATAAGCAGGTAAATAAAAGGGAAGAAAGGAATGGGGGTTGGAAGACATACACCCACTCACCCACACTTATTACAAATTTGCCCTCGCTCGGAGGGACCAAAAGAATATACAAATTAATTAACCACGCAAGCTAATTAAAATATTACAAATTTCACTAAATTAATCAAATAAATTAATTAATCTAATTAAAGCAGTAAACCGCCTCGGGATGAGGACCGGATGCAACACGCGCTCGGGACTGGCTCGGAACCGCACTGCCATGCACGGATTGCCTCTGTTTCCTCTGCTCTCCTCCTCAGAAAATTTCCAAAGTCCCAGAAGTACCTCTCAGGGCACTGGGGAGTACCACCGGTTGGGGTAGAGCACCACCGGCTGAAGGAGGAGGCCACCGGCACAAAATTCATCCATCGGCAGCCAATTGACTGCCGGTCGGCACTAAACAGTGCCGGTCGGCACAAAATGCCTGCAAAACCTGCAACTCACAGCAGCAGAGGACAACAACATGCATGGCAATATAATTCAAGCCATTTATGCACCAAACACATCCCTTATCATGTTAGTGACTCAAAGGGGCATGTGCCTCGATTCTCGGACCACCAATCACGCATTTCCATGCATGATGGCCCAAAGAACCAAGAGTGCAACTTTGATTTCAAATGCATGCAATGCAAACAAGCAAACAAGGGTGCCAAACCTCTATCATACTCCACTTCAAGAGGTCAAACATGCACAATGCAAATGCAACCCTAAGCATGTTAACTAGGCATGCAACATGGACTATGCAACATACTTATGCAAAGGGTTCAAGCAAGCATTCAAGACAAGCATGCAAACCAATTAAATGATGGTCTTAAATGATGGCATTCAAGACAAGCATTCAAGAGATAGGATGTGTATCTATCCTAATCCTAAAAACCAGAGCTTGGTCTGTCTAAAATGTCTAAAATTTTGTAACCCTAAGCCAAGAAGAGGAGTGGTCCTCTTATAGGCAAGCAAAGCTTGCAAAGCTTACAAGCTAAGCTAACTAAGAGGGTCATCCCTCCATACACGTGTATGGAGGGGAACCAAAACTATACAGCTGTCTGAAAATATCTCATAAAGCAACTGCACAGTGTCCGGCCGGCAAAGAGTGCCATTTTGGCAAAACTTAGTGCCGGTCGGCACAAAATAGTGCCGGTCGGCACAATAAAGTGCCGATGGAAACACCAGCCAGCCGGTGGCCTCTAGCCAGTGCCGGTGGTGTGTGGGGATGCCTCACAAAGCATTCCCTGCCCTTCCAAGGCAAAACACAAGTGTTTGGTGCAAAACCAAACACAAAACGGTCGAGTTCGGAAGTCCTGAGGCAAGGCGCGCGAGCCGAGAACTCCGGGAACTCCAAACGAACGCAAACATGGATAATCACCGAGTGTTCAAGCGGTGACGTCCAGGTCTTGAGGACGGTCAAAAATGAAGTGTCTACAGTTGCCCCTCTTTGACAGAACTCGAAAGTCATAAGAATGACGGGAGTGAATGTCAAAGCCCAGAGACGACTCATTTTTGACAAGGCCGAAGACTTGGACAAACATACAAAGCGCAAATGGTTGAACTCGCAAGCTGCCTACGTATCCCTTAGGAATCAAACCAGCGTAGTTCAGGCACGGGCATACAAGCCGCAAATAAGGTATGCGCCCGTAGGCGGGGGCAAGATGCAACTGACGATGCAAAAGGCCGAGCATAACTTATGATCATGCAAAGAAAGCTGTAATGAAGCACGCATGCAACAGTTATAAGCTAGCATACGCCAAACTACACTACAATGCAGAAAGGATGTAAGAGAATTATGCAATTCTCGATACGTCTCACTCAGGAGATACAATACCTGCGCGGCTCGTCCGGTTGCACCGGCCTCAAATGAGCCATACATACAATATCGTGCCTGCAAAGAAAGCAAACTTGACAGATGCAATATTGTTAGCAATATGCATGATAATGCAAATGATGAATGCAAAATGATATGCAATATATACAAAACTATGTATAAATAATGCAACTAATATGCAATGCAATTGAAACTATATGCAATGCAAACTACATGCAGGGCAATTGAATCATGATTCAATCATGAGCGGTTCGGAACCACACGAATGTCAAATAGATTGATGGAGGTAACAAGTCCGTCTCCCATAGAACGATGTCTGATCTATGAGTACTTCGCACGGACATAAGAACAAGTATTGGGTGGAATGACATAAGTGGGGAAACGACCCGCTGAGGAGGGAATAATGATCCTAATGCCGGATGCAATGATTACACTATAATGCAATGGAAATGGATACAATGGATATGGCACGCGGGCCAAACCGAATCTTGCCTAGGAAAGGCATGTACGCATACAAACCGCGTCTAACACAGGAAATGTGCCGCAACCCTCAAACCAAGCTCATCAAGGAATAGGCGCGTACACAAAAACTGTGCTTCAACGTGAAAAGTAGAGGCACATACCAGACCAAGCTCAACCTGGAAAGGCGCAAGCCAGGGGTGGAAGTGATGCAATGGATGCATGCAACTACGATGCAATAGAAATGGATATGGATTCAATGGATATGGCACACGGGCCAAACCAAATCTTGCCTAGGAAAGGCATGTACGCATACGAACCGCGTCTAACACAGGAAATGTGCCGCAACCCTCAAACCAAGCTCATCAAGGAATAGGCGCGTACACAAAACCGTGCTTCGACGTGAAAAGTAGGGGCACATACCAGACCAAGCTCAACCTGGAAAGGCGCAAGCCATGGATGGAAGTGATGCAATGGATGCATGCAAACTACAATGCAACAGAAATAGATATGGATACAGGAAATGCATGACATATACACTATACTACAATGATATGCATGACATATGCATGTTTTTTTGTTTTTTGTAATGCATGACATATGCAGTATTTACAAATGATGCATGACATATGCAGTATGATGCAATGACTACGATTGCAGCTTTCCCTATCTTACCAACAGGGCGATACACTAGGTTGGTTCAGTATCCAGAATCGAGGCGTAAACACGCCGCCTCAACCTATGGGGCTTCCATACAGATTTCAAGCCGAGGGTACACCCCCTGGGTATTTAAACCAGACTTTAGTCTCGGAAATTCCGAACCTTTGCGTTCTAGGCATAAGCCATTCGAACTCTAGTTCTCACCGTCCCAGTTGGTCTTCTAGGAACTCACCGCAAACACAGGCTGGTGGCTTTACCAGACCACCGAAAGTCGTTCGGGCACGACAAACACCGAAGGAATTGCATCTTCAGAGGATTTAAGGTCTCCTAGACCGCGATGCAAAATGTATGCATTTGAAATGCACATGATGCATGATGTTTGAAATGCGCGCCAACGCACGGCTTTTGAGATGCATAACAATGCAAATGGACGAGTTTAAGGTCTTGCCAGACCGTGCGTGTTTTCGGTCCCGCCGGACCATGCGTGCACAGGACGGTGTGATGCGCAAAATAGCGCGATGCGTTAAACAACGCGAGTGCACAAGACAGTGCGATGCGCAAGATAGCGTGATTGAATGCATGCAAAATGCAATGAGATGCGCAAAATAGTGCGATGCGTTAGACAACGCGAGTGCGAGGCAACGCACACGGGACACGCATGCCAATGCAAATGGGGCAAATGAGACGAATGAGACACGCGTGCCCCGTAAGAATGGAAAATGGAGTGCAATGAGGTACGCGTGCCTCAAAGGAGATGCAGAACAATGCGAGTGTGACATGCATGCCGCACGAAACGTAAATCAAGGCATGATGTGCAAGGCAATGTATGTATTGAGGTACATGACAACGCGTGAAAACGCTTGTAATAAAATGCATGATAATGCATGATGGTGCAACGCAACGCACCGATCAGTGTGATGAATGTATGCAACACACACGGGGCAACTTTTGAATCTTGTAAAAGACAAAAGGATACAAAAGGATACAATCTTTGCTTGAATTTGAGTGCCACGCACAGAAGACACGGTCTGAGGTCAAAACGGAGGCCGGTTGAGCATCGGGGATGCACTTTCTTGCACTTTCTTGAGCTATGAAGACCCAAAACTCCTCAATGTGCCAAAACAAGGCCTTGGGAACACCACCGGCTGGGTGGGAAGGCCACTGGCTGCCACCGGCTGCCTAAACTTATCCACCGGCACAATAATGTGCCGACCGGCACAAAATGCCTGATCGGGGGCAGATCTGCCATTTCACCTCGGGCTTTATAAAATAGGGCTTCTAAACCCTATTTTCCACTTCCTCTTCCGCCGAAATCCTTCACTCTCTCTCTCTAGAGCTTTGTTCTCTCGATTTTTCGTCGATTTCCTCGTGTTTTCGCACCATTTTACCGTCGGATTCGCGATATTCTTCGCGTTTCGGACATTTCCACCCGATCGAAATCTCATTTCGGGATCTCCTTTGCTATTTTCGCCTTTTCGGGACTTGTTCCCCTCGATTTTCTCTACATTTCTGTGTATTTTCATTTTTCGGCCTTTCCGGCCATTTTCGGCCCGCTCGGGGTTGACTTTTCCAGTTGACTTTTCACATTCCGGCTTTTTCGGCCATTTTCTCACCACCATTACTATGGCAGACGATGTTCCACCTGTCGGGACTCCCCGGATCACAAGATGGATCCCGGGGTCGAGCTCCTCCCATTGAGCGAGCGCCCATTCGATCCGGCGACCTATCGCTCGGCTATTCACGTGCTTCCACCAGATGGGCTCCGCCACTTCCGCGGCTTCGATAGGGCTCTGGACCCGGAGCTCCTCCTGCGCGAGCCGACCTCGCACCTGTCCTTCGGCGCTGCCGAGGTAACATCGCTACTCTGTTTTATTTTCTGCAATGTAGAATTTTCTGTCGACTGCCGTAGCTAACTGCACCCGTTAACTGCTTAATTCTGACAGGCCGTATACTGTAGTTGATTGTAGACAACTTCACAACTGATATCTGCTTAGGACCGACATATGCACACACACTGCACCAGCCTCAACCACCCGAGCACATGGCGCACATTGCACCTTACCGCGAACTCACCGACACCCGGCACTTATTTGAATTTGAAGAGCCTGCACACATGCTAAACTCGCACTGAATCACGCAGACACGCTGACACATCACTCGCTAGTCATTCACTGAACATACCGGTACCCGGCATCTGTTTAAACTTTGAAAACTTGCACACACGCTAGATTTATACTAATCCGCACAGGAGCACTGACACATCACAGGCCGTAGTCCACCTACTGGTACACTGAAACCTGATATCTGCTTGGATCTGAAAAATGTGCACACATGCAGCATGTTTACACTGCACCACTCAAAAACACACTGACGCATCACATATTGTAGTTTACTGTAAGCGCACCGGCGCCCGGTATCTGTTTGAATCTGATAAACTTGCACGCATGCCATATTTGTATCGACTTTAACATGTTTCCTCAGAACTGTACATCTCATATTGCTTTGCAACTATTGCTTGAAAACAGGGAGATTCCCATGCCATCCGCGGGTATGGGAATGTCGCGGCTCGAGATTGGTACTTGGAGCTTCCCGAGGCGGTTCGACGCATCGTGGATGATGCGGGCTTCAGTCCCTTTTGCAGGGGACTTTCCAGGCTCTCCGCCTGCAGACCTCTCCTTGCTGCCCTGGCAAAGAGGTGGTGGGACACCACCGACTCGTTCCACCTATCCGCGGCGGGAGACATGACGATGACTCCCTACGACTTCTCGGTGCTCACCGGCATCGGGGTAGGGGGTGATCCGATCCCCTTCGACACTGACATGGACGAGTGGACCGCCGCTCAGATCTACTTGCTTGGCGAGGCGCCACCTCTTGCTCGTCCAGGCTTTGTCCGTTACTCCTGGTTCGAGGTGCAGTTCAGAGTGCAGCCTGCGTTGGTGGCGACGGTTCCGATGACCGAGGCGGCTGTAGAGCAGTATGCACGCGGCTTTTTGATGTTTTTGTTAGGGACGACCCTCTTCGCTGATCGGGCGAACACAGTGCCCCTCTGCCTTCTCAGCGCACTAGTGGACGTCCGGGACCTCCTGCGATATGATTGGGGCGGCGCCGCTCTGGCCACCCTCTACGGCTACATGAGCTCAGTCTCCCGCGGCAGCGGGCAGTTGCTCGGGGGCTACTGGCGGGCTTGGGAGGTATGTCTTCTTCTCTGCTTTACATTTCTGCTCTACATACTTTCTGTATTATGTACTGTACACTGCTCACACTGACTGTATACTGTACACGCGGCACACACATACTCTGCTTTATACTGACTGTACACTGTTCACACTGTACACTCTGCAAAATACACACAACACACGGCTCTGTTATTTCTGCTTCACTCTGTATTCTGCTTTATCTGATGGTCATACTGACACCTGTTTTGTAGCTGTGGGTGTATGCCTACTTCTCCAGGCTGGAGCCAGTGCCGGAGACGGAGACTCCCCTGGTCATCCCGTTCTCCCGCGCTACGACGGGCGATGCACCCGGAGGCCGCGAGAGACTTTCAGTTTCTTCTTTCGTCGCTACTTCGACACCATTACTCCTGCCGAGTATGTTTTTCTTGCAGTTCATTTAAGCTTCGCTTTTCCAAATGTACATTTGCAATACCAGTAGATAACAAACTGTATTTCAATTCAGATCACTGGCAGCCGTGGGCTCCTCTGCCAGCGATGATGCGGGACCGGTTTGCCGGCGCCGTTGAGACCTCGCATTACCGGATTTTGCTGGAGGGCCCGGTCTGTCGGGCTTGGTACCTAGGCGAGCG